>RJVU01062584.1:5637846-5666018 GCA_003731715.1 Anabarilius grahami | reverse complement strand
GTGGCTAACGGCTAATGCTACACTGTTGGAGAGATTTATAAAGAATGAAGTTGTGTTTATGAATTATACAGACTGCAAGTGTTTAAAAATGAAAATAGCGACGGCTCTTGTCTCCGTGAATACAGTAAGAAACGATGGTAACTTTAACCATATTTAACAGTACATTAGCAACATGCTAACGAAACATTTAGAAAGACAATTTACAAATATCAGTAAAAATATCATGCTATCATGGATTATGTCAGTTATTATTGCTCCATCTGCCATTTTACGCTGTTACTGGCTTGTGTAATGCCTTGAACATGGGCTGGCACTATGCAAATATTGGGGGCGTACACCCCGACTGTTACCTAACAGTCAGGGTTATGTTGAGATTCGCCTGTTCTTCGGAGGTCGTTTAAACAAATGAGATTTATATAAGAAGGAGGAAACAATGGGGGTTGAGACTCATTGTATGTCTTTTCCATGTACTGAACTCTTGTTATTTAACTATGCAAAGGTAAATTCAATTTTTGAATCAAGGGCACCTTTAAAACTTGAACTGAGTTTTTAGTTTAGCGCGTGCATCACAACAATGAACCATGTAAAATTAGTAGTTCTTTGCAATAAGTGTAAATTAGATGCTATACTTTTTACTGGCAGATACTTGCACCTATTGTTGTACATTGTACAGAAGTGATTTATTAAAATTATAAATACTCTTATCATCATTAAACACTAGGCACTTTACTTCCACTTTTAGAACATTTTCTTATTTTTTATTGAAAATAAATGCCTTTCTGATGTGATGTGTGATGGGAAAAGGGAGAAGAGAGAGCTCAGCAAAAGGCGGACTTGTACGGTGACCGGGAGGGGACATGTTCGGTTCACTTACCCTGCGTCTCAAACAGCTCCCTAGCTTCCTAGGTTGTGTATCAGTATACCATGGGTGCTTCTCAATTCTTATTTGTGCATCCTCGTTTCCTTTCCTCGCTTCCTTTCCTCGCGTCTTAGCTCCACCCCTTCAGGATGCGAGGAAAGGACGCAAGGAAAAGATGCGAGGACGGAGGAATTGAATCAAGTGAAATGATATCCTCGCTCCCTTTAGCGTCACTTCAAAGCGTCATCAGCTGCACTCGAGGGATCTACCCACATGTTGATAAAGTTTGGTTATTTAAAAAAAATTATAATAAATATGAATAAAGCAAGATGCCCCATTGAAATATATGAGATATAAAGTTTATTTAAACTGTAAAAGTAAAGCATGCATTTAAATTATTGTGACAGATATGAAGGGGGAGGAGAATTTATACATGCGTCATGTTTCTCAACGAGAAAGACTTCCTCAAAGGATGCACCTGTGTATCCTCGCTCATAACTCCTCAGGAAGCCTCCTCACTCCTCGATCCTCGCCTCCTCGCGGTGCAATTAGAGAATTGAGATGTCCTTCAAGATGGCTGAGCTCGATCGGTTTCCGGGTCATAGGATGGAGGACGGAGGAGCGAGGAAACGAGGAGGGATATTGAGAAGCACCCCTTGTAAATGAACGTGGCCGACTCCCTGAATATATGTGAGTAATTAAGTGATTATTTGAGTGATGATTGACCATTATTGAAGGTACCTGATGTTAACAAGCAGAATCACCAAAGGAGAAAATCACAATGTATAAGTCACCACCATGGAGACCAGGGTCCGGATTTTTTTTTTCGGCTGTTGAGTTATAACAGTCAGCCAAGCAAAGACAAAAGAAGATCAGGTGGTATTGTTTATGTTTTCACATAATCATTATTTGAACTAAATCATCAAACTCATTTAGTGCCTAATCTAGTCAGATTTGTATTATTGATTACAGCAGCCCTGTGGTTCTACAACATAAGACCCAGCCTTTTCACTATAACCCAAAGGATTTCTTAAAAGTTGATCTGATTAAAAAAAAAAAAAAAAAAAANCATCAAGTTGCCTGTGAATCTCAACGGTGGTAACCATCAAAAAACATGTTGCAGCGCATTCTGGGTGGCACCAATCAAAATTTATCCATGTCTCCCATCATGCATTGCAGCATTAACACATAATGAGCTGAATTGTCTTAGTAATTTTGTTTATTCTCACGCTTTTATTTTTTGCTGTTTTTATGTGACATTTTAGTACCTTGTTTTCTAATGTTCAGAGTTGATCTGTATATCAGAATGTGTTGCTTGTCACCATTGTTGAGATTCCTTCGCTGATTCTTGATGTTTATCATCATCATCATCATCATCTCGTGAAGAAGCATAACCAACTATCATTGAAATCTCATAAAGGAACAAAACTGACTGTCTTTGATATCTCAAGACAGAAGAAAATTTATTTCTCGTAGAGAAATAAAACAGATCATCACTGAACACTTGTAACGAAACAAAACAGACCATCATTAAAATCTCATAATGGAAAAAAACTGACACTGAAAACCGACTGTCATTGAAATCTCATCACAAAACAAAACCATCTGTCTTTAAAATCTTGTAAATAAAAAAAAATAAAAAAAAGACCGTCATTGAAGTCTTGTAACCGAACAAAACAGACCATTATTGAAATCTCATAATGGAACAAAACTGACACTGAAACACCCCCCTTCAAAACCAACCGCCATTGAAATCTTGTCACAAAACAAAACCAACGGTTTGAATCATTTCAAACTCGACTGTCATTAAAATCTCAAAGGAGTAAAACTGACTGTCAGTGAGATCTCGTAACTGAACAAAACTGACTCACAATGAAAACCGACAGTCATTGAAATCTCGTAAAGAACAAAACTGACCGTCATTGAGATCTTATGACTGAACAAAGCCGACTCACAATGAAAACCGGCTGTCATTGAAATCTCGTAAAGAACAAAACTGACCGTCATTGAGATCTCATGACTGAACAAAAACCGACTGTCACTGAAGTCTCATAACCGAATAAAACAGATGTCATTGAATTCTTGTAATGAAATGAAAGTCGTTGAAATCTTGTAATTGAACAAAACTGATTGACAATGAAAACCGACTGTCATCATCCTGGTGACGATCGACGGATGGGCAGCCGCTGAAAGAAGAGCCCCTCGCGCAGACGTAGAGCCGAGGAAGCAATGAAGCGCCGATGACTCTGGTGACCGTGACTGAGACGGTCCTTGAGGAAGAAAGCCGGGACCCTGAAGGCTGAGGACGAGCTGGTGTGACTGAGGTGGAGACTGAGGGAAGGTGGAGCTAGCCGGATCCCCCTAGAGGGACCGATGTCCATCCACCACAGTCTCACAAAATCTGTGGGAAACAAAGAACCAATGACTGTCAGGTTTATTGGTTACGAGATTTTAATGACACCTGATTTATTCGGTTATGAGATTTCATTGATGGCTGATTTTGTCCGGCTATGTGATCTCAATGACGGTAAGTTTGTTTCTTTACGAGATTTCATTGATGGTTGGTTTCGTTTCGCTAAGAGACTTCAATGACGGTTAGGTTTTTTTGGTTACGAGATTTTAATTACATCTGTTTTATTCAGTTATGAGATTTCAGTGAAGGCCAGATTTGTCCGGCTATGTGATCTCAATGATGGTAAGTTTGTTCCTTTATGACATTTCAAAGACAATTGGTTTTGTTTCTGTACAAGATTTCAATGATGGTTGGATTTGTTCCGCTAAGAGACTTCAATGACAGTCAGGTTTATTCGTTTACGAGATTTCATTGATGGCTGGTTTTGTCCGGCTATGTGATCTCAATGACGGTAAGTTTGTTTCTTTACGAGATTTCAGTGATGGTTGGTTTCGTTTCGCTAAGAGAATTCATTGACAGTCAGGTTTATTCAGTTACGAAACTTTAATGACGCCTGTTTTATTCGGTTATGAGATTTCAGTGGCGGACGGATTTTTCCGGCTGTGTGATCTCAATGACGGTAAGTTTGTTCCTTTACAAGATTTCAAAGACAAACGAGGCACACAGGCCTCGTACATTTCGATGAAGGAATAATAAATGCGTATTTTTCCACCCATTCATCTCGAAAAACTTGGTTTTCAGCATCAAATTTCCAAATTATTCAATATACATGATAACATTATATTTTGTTCAATAAAAACAAATATTTACACTAATTTCTTTAGTCTGGCAAAAGCCGTCAATTTATGTTTTTACGTGCAGTGCATAATTGTCCGGACCTCGGCTGGTGAGGAGAGTTCATTTACTGGACCTCAAGCAATTTTAGTTGAAGACCCCTGCTTTACGGGATTTCAAAGACAATCGGATTTGTTTCATTACAAGATTTTAATGATGGTTGGTTTCGTCCGGTAAGAGACTTCAATGACGGTCAGATTTTTTTGGTAAAGAGATTTTAATTACGTCTGTTTTATTCGGTTATGAGTTTTCAGTGATGGCCGGATTTTTCTGGCTATGTGATCTCAATGACGGTAAGTTTGTTCCTTTACGAGATTTCAAAGACAAACGGATTTGTTTCAATACGAGATTTCAATGATCGTTGGTTTTGTTCAGTTAAGAGATTTCAATGACGGTCAGGTTTATTCGGTTATGAGATTTTAATGACATCTGTTTTATTTGGTTATGAGATTTCAGTCACGGCCGTATTTGTCCGGCTATGTGATCTCAATGACGGTAAGTTTGTTCCTTTACAAGATTTCAAAGATGGTTGGTTTCGTTCCGCTAAGAGACTTCAATGACGGTCAGGTTTATTTGGTCACAAGATTTTAATGATGCCTGTTTTATTCCGTTATGTGATCTCAATGATGATAAGTTTGTTCCTTTATGGGATTTCAAAGACAATCAGATTTGTTTCATTATGGGATTTCAATGATGGTTGGTTTCGCTCCGCTAAGAGTCTTCAATGACTGTCAGGTGTATTCAGTTACGAGATTTTAATAACGCCTGTTTTATTCGGTGATGAGATTCCAGTGACGGCCGGATTTCTCTGGCTATGTAATCTCAATGATGGTAAGTTTGTTCCTTTACGAGATTTCAAAGACAAACGGATGTTTCATTACGAGATTCAAATTATTGTTGGTTTTGTCCAGTTAAGAGACTTCAATGACGGTCAGGTTTATTCGGTTACGAGATTTTAATGTCGTCTGTTTTATTCGTTTATGAGTTTTCAGTCACGGCCGGATTTGACCGTCTATGTGATCTCAATGATGGGAAGTTTGTTCCTTTACAAGATTTCAAAGACAATTGGCTTTTTTTCTTTACGAGATTTAGATGATGGGTGGTTTCGTTCCGCTAAGACACTTCAATGACGGTCAGGTTTATTCGCTTACGAGATTTTAATGAGGTCTGTTTTATTCGGTTATGAAATCTCAATGATGGTAAGTTTGTTCCTTTACGGGATTTTAAAGACAACTGGTTTTGTTTCTTTACAAGGTTTCATTGATGGTTGGTTTTGTTCCGTTACAAGACTTCAATGACGGTCAGGTTTATTCGGTTCTGAGATTTTAATGACGCCTGTTTTATTTGGTTATGAGATTTCACTGATGGCTCGTTTTGTCCGGCTATGTGATCTCAATGACGGTAAGTTTGTTCCTTTACAAGATTTCAAAGACAATTGGTTTAGTTTCTTTACAAGATTTCAATGATGGTTGTTTTTGTTCTGCTAAGAGACTTCAATGGCGGTTAGGTTTATTCGGTTACGATATTTTAATTACGTCTGTTTAATTTGGTTCTGAGACTTCATTGATGGGTGGTTTTGCGCGGCTATGTGATCTCAATGACTGTAAGTTTGTTCCTTTACGAGATTTCAAAGACAACTGGTTTTGTTTCTTTACAAGATTTCAATGATGGTTGGTTTCATTCCGCTGATAGACTTCAATGACTGTCAGGTTTATTCGGTTACGAGATTTTAATGACGTCTGTTTTATTCCGTTATGTTATCTCAATGACGGTAAGTTTGTTCCTTTACGAGATTTCAAAGACAAACTGATTTGTTTCATTACGAGATTTCAATGATCGTTGGTTTTGTTCAGTTAAGAGACTTCAATGACGTTCAGGTTTATTAGTTCACAAGATTTTAATGACTTCTGTTTTATTCCGTTATGTGATCTCAATGACGGTAAGTTTGTTAATTTATGGGATTTCAAAGACAATCGGATTTGTTTCATTTCAGGATTTCAATGATGGTTGGTTTCGTTCCGCTAAGAGACTTCAATGACATTCAGGTTCATTCGGTTATGTGATTTTAATGAGGTCTGTTTTATTCGGTTATGAGATTTCAGTGATGGCTGGATTTTTCCGGCTATGTGATCTCAATTACGGTAAGTTTGTTCCTTTATGAGAATTCAGTGATGGTTGGTTTCGTTCCGCTAAGAGACTTCAATGACGGTCAGGTTTATTCGGTTACAAGATTTTAATGACGTCTGTTTTATTCTGGTCTGAGACTTCATTGATGGGTGGTTTTGTACGGCTATGTTATCTCAATGATGGTAAGTTTGTTCCTTCACGAGAATTCAAAGACAAACAGATTTGTTTCATTACAAGATTTTTAATGATTGTTGGTTTTATTCAGATAAGAGACTTTAATGACGGTCAGGTTTATTCGGTCAAGAGATTTTAATAACGCCTGTTTTATTCGATTATGAGATTTAATTGATGGCTGGTTTTGTCCGGCTATGTGATCTCAATGACGGTAAGTTTGTTCCTTTGCAATATTTCAAAGACAATCGGATTTGTTTCATTATGAGATGTCAGTGATGGTTGGTTTCGTTTGGCAAAGAGACTTCAATGATGGTCAGGTTTTTTCGGTTACAAGATTTTAATGACCCCCGTTTTATTCGGTTACGAGATTTCAGTGATGGCCGGATTTTTCTGGCTATGTGATCTCAATGACGGTAAGTTTGTTTCTTTACGAGATTTCAAAGACAATTGGTTTTGTTTTTTTCAAGATTTCAATGATTTTTGGTTTTGTTCCGCTAAGAGACTTCAATGACTGTCAGGTTTATTCGGTTACGAGATTTTAATGACGTCTGTTTTATTCTGTTATGTTATCTCAATGACGGTAAGTTTGTTCCTTTACGAGATTTCAAAGACAAACGGATTTGTTTCATTACGAGATTTCAATGATCGTTGGTTTTGCTCAGTTAAGAGACTTCAATGACGTTCAGGTTTATTAGTTCACAAGATTTTAATGACTTCTGTTTTATTCCGTTATGTGATCTCAATGACGGTAAGTTTGTTAATTTATGGGATTTCAAAGACAATCGGATTTGTTTCATTTCAGGATTTCAATGATGGTTGGTTTCGTTCCGCTAAGAGACTTCAATGACATTCAGGTTCATTCGGTTATGTGATTTTAATGAGGTCTGTTTTATTCGGTTATGAGATTTCAGTGATGGCTGGATTTTTCCGGCTATGTGATCTCAATGACGGTAAGTTTGTTCTTTTACGAGATTTCAAAGACAATCGGATTTGTTTCATTACGAGATTTCAGTGATAGTTGGTTTTGTTTCCCTAAGAGAATTCAATGACTGTCAGGTTTTTTCGGTTACGAGATTGTAATGACGCCTGTTTTATTCAGTTACGAGATTTCATTGATGGCTGGTTTTGTCCGGCTATGTGATCTTAATGACGGTAAGTTTGTTCCTTTAGAAGATTTCAAAGACAATAATTTTTTTTTCTTTACAAGATTTCAGTGATGGTTGGTTTCGTTCCGCTAAGAAACTTCAATGACGGACAGGTTTATTCGGTTCCAAGATTTTAATGACGTCTGTTTTATTCGGTTATGAGATTTCAGTGACGGCCGGATTTGTCCGGTTATGTGATCTCAAAGTTTGTTCCTTTACGAGATTTCAAAGACAATTGGTTTTGTTTCTTTACAAGATTTCAATGATGTTTGGTTTCGTTCTACTAAGAGATTTCAATGACTGTCAGGTTTATTTGGTACGAGATTTTAATGACACCTGTTTTATTCAGTTATGAGATTTGATTGATGTATTCTCAATAACGGTAAGTTTGTTCCTTTACGAGATTTCAGTGATGGTTGGTTTCATTTCGCTAAGAGACTTCATTGAAGGTCAGGTTTATTCAGTTCAGAAATTTTAATGACGTCTGTTTTATTCGGTTATGAGATTTCAGTGATGGCTGGTTTTGTCCGGCTATGTGATCTCAATGACGGTAAGTTTGTTCCTTTACAAGATTTCAAAGACAATCGGATTTGTTTCATTACAAGATTTCAGTGATGGTTGGTTTCGTTTGGCTAAGAGACTTCAATGACTGTCAGGTTTATTCGGTTACGAGATTTTAATGACCCCCGTTTTATTCGGCTCTGAGATTTCATTGATGGCTGGTTTTCTCCGGCTATGTATTCTCAATAACGGTAAGTTTGTTCCTTTACGAGATTTCAATGATGGTTGGTTTCGTTTCGCTAAGAGACTTCAATGACGGTCAGATTTTTTCGGTAAAGAGATTTGAATTACGTCTGTTTTATTCGGTAATGAGTTTTCAGTGATGGACGAATTTATGTGATCTCAAAGACGGTAAGTTTGTTCTTTTATGAGATTTCCAAGACAATTGGTTTTGTTTCTTTACAAGATTTCAGTGATGGTTGGTTTCGTTCTGCTAAGAGACTTCAATGACTGTCTGTTTTATTCTGGTCTGAGACTTCATTGATGGGTGATTTTGTACGGCTATGTTATCTCAATGACGGTAAGTTTGTTCCTTCACGAGAATTCAAAGACAAACAGATTTGTTTCATTACAAGATTTCATTGATTGTTGGTTTTATTCAGTTAAGAGACTTCAAATACGGTCAGGTTTATTCGGTCAAGAGATTTTAATAACGCCTGTTTTATTCGGTTATGAGATTTAATTGATGGCTGGTTTTGTCCGGCTATGTGATCTCAATGACGGTAAGTTTGTTCCTTTACAAGATTTCAAAGACAATCGGATTTGTTTCATTACGAGATTTCAGTGATGGTTGGTTTCGTTTGGCTAAGAGACTTCAATGACTGTCAGGTTTATTCGGTTACGAGATTTTAATGACGTCTGTTTTATTCCGTTATGTTATCTCAATGACGGTAAGTTTGTTCCTTTACGAGATTTCAATGATTGTTGGTTTTGTTCAGTTAAGAGATTTCAATGACGGTCAGGTTTATTTGGTTATGAGATCTTAATGACGTCTGTTTTATTCCGTTATGAGATTTCAGTCACGGCCGGATTTGTCCGGCTATGTGATCTCAATGATGGTAAGTTTGTTCCTTTATGAGATTTCAAAGATGGTTGGTTTCGTTCCGCTAAGAGACTTATATGACGTTCAGGTTTATTAGTTCGCAAGATTTTAATGACGTCTGTTTTATTCAGTTATGAGATTTCAGTGATGGCCGGATTTGTCCGGCTATGTGATCTCAATGACAGTAAGTTTGTTCCTTTACAAGATTTCAAAGACAATTGGTTTTGTTTCTTGATGAAATTTTTAATGATGGTTGGTTTCGTTCCGCTAAGAGACTTCAATGACATTCAGGTTCATTCGGTTATGTGATTTTAATGAGGTCTGTTTTATTCGGTTATGAGATTTCAGTGATGGCTGGATTTTTCCGGCTATGTGATCTCAATGACGGTAAGTTTGTTTCTTTACGAGATTTCAAAGACAATTGGTTTTGTTTTTTTCAAGATTTCAATGATTTTTGGTTT
Organism: Anabarilius grahami; assembly: GCA_003731715.1. Classification (NCBI taxonomy): domain Eukaryota; kingdom Metazoa; phylum Chordata; class Actinopteri; order Cypriniformes; family Xenocyprididae; genus Anabarilius; species Anabarilius grahami. Next base: position 5,656,402 of record RJVU01062584.1, on the reverse strand, counting down.
TGTTCCGCTAAGAGACTTCAATGACTGACAGGTTTATTCGGTTACGAGATTTTAATGACGTCTGTTTTATTCCGTTATGTTATCTCAGTGATGATAAGTTTGTTCCTTTATGGGATTTCAAAGACAATCGGATTTGTTTCATTTCGGGATTTCAATGATGGTTGGTTTCGTTCCGCTAAGAGACTTCAATGACATTCAGGTTTATTCGGTTATTTGATTTTAATGAGGTCTGTTTTATTCGGTTATGAGATTTCAGTGATGGCTATGTGATCTCAATGACAGTAAGTTTGTTCCTTTACGAGATTTCAAAGACGATTGGTTTTGTTTCTTTACAAGATTTCAATGATGGTTGTTTCATTCCGCTAAGAGTCTTCAATGACTGTCAGGTGTATTCAGTTACGAGATTTTAATGAGGTCTGTTTTATTCGGTGATGAGATTCCAGTGACGGCTGGATTTCTTCGGCTATGTGATCTCAATGATGGTAAGTTTGTTCCTTTACAAGATTTCAAAGACGATTGGCTTATTTTCTTTACGAGATTTAGATGATGGTTGGTTTCGTTCCGCTAAGAGACTTCAATGACGGTCAGGTTTATTCGCTTACGAGATGTTAATGAGGTCTGTTTTATTCGGTTATGAAATCTCAATGATGGTAAGTTTGTTCCTTTACAAGATTTCAAAGACGATTGGCTTATTTTCTTTACGAGATTTAGATGATGGTTGGTTTCGTTCCGCTAAGAGATTTCAATGACGGTCAGGTTTATTCGGTTATGAGATTTTAATGACGTCTGTTTTATTCGGTAATGACTTTTCAGTGATGGACGGATTTGTCCGTCTATGTGATCTCAAAGACGGTAAGGTTGTTATTTTATGAGATTTCCAAGACGATTGGTTTTATTTCTTTACAAGATTTCAGTGATGGTTGGTTTCGTTCCGCTAAGAGACTTCAATGACTGTCTATTTTATTCTGGTCTGAGACTTCATTGATGGGTGGTTTTGTACGGCTATGTTATCTCAATGACGGTAAGTTTGTTCCTTCACAAGAATTCAAAGACAAACAGATTTGTTTCATTACAAGATTTCAATGATTGTTGGTTTTATTCAGATAAGAGACTTCAATTACGGTCAGGTTTATTCGGTCAAGAGATTTTAATAACGCCTGTTTTATTCGGTTATGAGATTTAATTGATGGCTGGTTTTGTCCGGCTATGTGATCTCAATGACGGTAAGTTTGTTCCTTTACAAGATTACAAAGACAATCGGATTTGTTTCATTACGAGATTTCAGTGATGGTTGGTTTCGTTTGGCTAAGAGACTTCAATGATGGTCAGGTTTTTTCAGTTACAAGATTTTAATGACCCCCGTTTTATTCGGTTACGAGATTTCAGTGATGGCCGGATTTTTCGTTGGTTTTTTGGTTTTGTTCCGCTAAGAGACTTCAATGACTGTCAGGTTTATTTGGTTACGAGATTTTAATGACGTCTGTTTTATTCCGTTATGTTATCTCAATGACGGTAAGTTTGTTCCTTTATGGGATTTCAAAGACAATCGGATTTGTTTCATTTCGGGATTTCAATGATGGTTGGTTTCGTTCCGCTAAGAGACTTTAATGACATTCAGGTTCATTCGGTTATGTGATTTTAATGAGGTCTGTTTTATTCGGTTATGAGATTTCAGTGATGGCTGGATTTTTCCGGCTATGTGATCTCAATGACGGTAAGTTTGTTCCTTTACGAGATTTCAAAGACGATTGGTTTTGTTTCTTTACAAGATTTCAATGATGGTTGGTTTCGTTCCTCTAAGAGTCTTCAATGACTGTCAGGTGTATTCAGTTACGAGATTTTAATGAGGTCTGTTTTATTCGGTGATGAGATTCCAGTGACGGCCGGATTTCTTCGGCTATGTAATCTCAATGATGGTAAGTTTGTTCCTTTACAAGATTTCAAAGACGATTGGCTTATTTTCTTTACGAGATTTAGATGATGGTTGGTTTCGTTCCGCTAAGAGACTTCAATGACGGTCAGGTTTATTCGCTTACGGGATTTTAATGAGGTCTATTTTATTCGGTTATGAAATCTCAATGACGGTAAGTTTGTTCCTTTACAAGATTTCAAAAACAATTGGTTTAGTTTCTTTACAAGATTTTAATGATGGTTGTTTTTGTTCCGCTAAGAGACTTCAATGGCGGTTAGGTTTATTCGGTTGCGAGATTTTAATTACGTCTGTTTTATTCGGTTCTGTGACTTCATTGATGGGTGGTTTTGCGGCTATGTTATCTCAATGATGGTAAGTTTTTTTCTTTTACAAGATTTCAAATACGATTGGTTTTGTTTCTTTACGAGATTTAGATGATGGTTGGTTTCGTTCCGCTAAGAGACTTCAATGACTGTCAGGTTTATTCGCTTACGAGATTTTAAGGAAGTGTTCCCATTTCCGGCTGACCTAATTTATGCAGCCGAACAATTCTTTAACGGATTTGAAAAATTGATAATGTGTTATGTGCATGCCAGGTTAAAGAGATGCGTTTTTAGTCCAGATTTAAACTGACAGAGTGTGTCTGAATCTCTGTTTTTTCTGAATTTAGTAGTAGAAAATTACTGGTCATCCAATTTTTTATATCAGCTATGCATTCCATTAGTTTTGTGAATTGGTAAGTTTCGTCAGGGCGCGAAGAAATATAGAGCTGAGTATCATCACCGTAACAGTGAAAACTAACACCATTCTTCCTATTGATATCTCCCAAGGGTATGTACAGAGTGAAAAGCAATGGTCCTAGTACTGAGCCTTGCGGTACTCCATATTGAACTTGTGATCAATATGACACTTTGTTTACTACTACAAACTGATAACAGTCAGATAAGTATGATTTGAACCATGACAAGGCAATTCCACTAATGCCAACATAATTTTCGAGTCTAGATAGTATCAAATGCAGCACTAAGATCTAGTAACACTAAGGAGATACAACCATGGTCTGATGATAAGAGCAAATCATTAGTAACTCTAGTGAGAGCAGTCTCAGTACTATGGTACGGTCTAAATCCTGACTGGAAATCCTCACAGATACCATTTCTTTCTAAAAAGTAACATAGTTGTGATGATACTGCCTTTTCTAGTATTTTTGACAGAAAAGGAAGATTTGAGATCGGCCTGTAATTGACTAATTCTCTAGGATCAAGTTGTGATTTTTTAATTAGAGGTTTAATAATAGCAAGCTTAAAAGTTTTTGGTACATATCCTAGTGATAAAGATGAATTAATGATATTAAGAAGAGGATCTATGACCTCTGGAAGCATCTCTTTCAAAAGCTTAGTCCGTAACCGTCATTAAAATTTTGTAACAAAACTAAACAGATGATCACTGAAATGTTGTAATGGAATAAAACAGACTGTCATTGAAATCTCGTAAAGGAACATAACCAACTGTCACTGAAATCTCAGAAAGGAACAAAACTGACTCGTTAAAATCTCATAACAAAACAAAACTGACTGTCTTTGAAATCTCATAACTGAAGAAAACAGACCATCACTGAAATCTTGTAAAGGAATAAAACCAACCGTCGTTGAAATCTTGTAACTGAACAAATCTGATCGTAAATAAAATCTTGTAAAGGAAAAGACCGACTGTCATTGAAATCTTGTAAAGAAACAAAACTGACCGTCATTGAAATCTTGTAGAGGAACAAAACAGACCGTCATTGAAATCTTGTAAAGGAACAAAACAGACCGTCATTGAAATCTTGTAAAGGAACTAGGGCTGTCACGATATTGGATTTTTTATCGCGATATCTATAGAATCCTTGGGGGGAAAAAATGTATCAGCCAAATTAATTTTTACTTTTTTTATTTAGTTTTTCTTTTTCAGGGTTGCTGCACATTTTTTTTTAAAGTCAAATTTAAGGCTTTTTAAAACCTTTTTAAGACCTGAAGAAATAAAAATTAATACTAGCATAGTAACCTATACATTAGGGCTGTTACCAATCAAATGAAATCATTATCAACAAAATCCATCTTTGCAATACAGAGGTGACACAGAATGAGAAGTGGCATTAATATATTTACACAGTATTTACAATTTGTCTACATAAATTTAATTCAATATTTAAATATGGAATTATTTCTAATTTTAACTTTTTAATTAAAATGAACTTTAAATATGAAACAAAACTGCCAGGAGGTGGCAGCAAGTCACTGTCTTAATGAGTTCCTTCATTCATTCATTCAACCGATTTGTTCAAATGACTTATTTAATCATTAATTAAACGGATTCGTTCAAAACGCGAATTCAGTCAGTATAACAAAAACATTTCTGTCTGTTGAACAGCACTCTTACTCGTGTGATATTGTACATCATATCATATGATATAAGTTAATGACAAAAACTTGTTGGGGCAAAAATGCCTGTGTATCTTGAATTTAGAGGGCATGTAACTGCATGCATAGATGCATCACGCTGAGTAAGACGAGTAAAGAAAAAGTGGTACTTATTAAAAGAATCACCCTTTATTTAAATACATGAACACAGAAAATCGCTGTTAACAGGTTAATATAGCCTAACATTTCCCATTCAATGACTAGTAAAATAATTGCAACTTACTCTCTGTAAAATGGCGTAATCCGCAGGGTGATGGACACGGAGGTGGGTAAAAAGGTTGGTGGTGTTGCCACCCTTCGCACTGATGTAGCTAGGCAAATTCAGAATCAGAATCAGAATCAGAAAGAGCTTTATTGCCAGGTATGTTGTNGCGTCGCGATCTGATCTGAACAGCTGAAAGCCCGGCAGACTTAACGCGCTGTCCGGAATGGCGTCGTTCAGCCAGGTCTCCGTGAAGCACAGAGCAGCAGAGTTTGAAAAATCCTTATTTGTCCGGGAGAGCAGAAGGAGTTCGTCTGTTTTGTTGGGAAGAGAACGGAGATTTGCCAGATGGATGCTGGGGAGCGCCGTTCTTACGCTGTCTGAGTTTCACGAGAGCTCCGGCGCGCTTCCCCCGTCTGCGCGTCTTCCTAAAGCGTCTTAACAGCGCTGCCGCTGCGCCGACTAAAACGTTCAACAAAACGTCTGAATAATCGAAATCCGGTAAAAGATTTTGTGGTGTGTACTGCCGAATGTTCAGCAGTTCATCCCTGGTAAAACTGATGGTGTTTGAAAAACAAAAAACAGGAAAAACGAACAAAAACAGAACAAACACTGAAGAGCTATGCACTGAAGCTGCCATCCGCGGCGCCATCTTGCATAGAAAATAAATCTTGCGTAGAAAATAAAGAAAAATTGTGTTTTCTTTGAAGCCGAAAAACTCCCATACTGTCGAGCTTACTTTATTCGGGTGTGGAAGGAGCCTCTCGCTCTCTTCTCAGAATAGCTGCGCGCTCTGCGTCTTCTTCTTGTTTGACAGGTGTCAGCGTTGAGGTGCAATACTGCCACCTGAGAGGTCAACCAGGTACTGGCGCTGGAGTATTTATGTGTCATGATATCACAAGAGTCCTATTCATTTTAAATATTGTGGTTATCGCCAATACCGGTATATTGCGACACCCCTAAAAGGAACAAAACCGACTGTCATTGAGATCTCGCAAAGGAACAAAACCGACACCGTCATTGAAATCTTGTAAGGAAACAAAATAGACAGTCATTGAGATCTCCTAAAGCAACAAAAGTGTCCATCATTGAAATCCACCGGCGGCGCCAGGGGGGGTCTTGGGGGGTCTCAAGACCCTCCCAAAAAATGCCTTGACCCCCCATTTGAAGTAGGGCAATCAAAAGGTGGTGTCATGGGTGTGGCTATGGCAATTAAAGTTTAAGCATATTGTTTGCAAACTGCAATTGATTCATTAATTAAAAACAAAGTAGTTGATATGCTGTGTTGTTTTTGTTGTTTAGTAGCAGTAATATGCAGTTATTAGCCGTGTCCACTGTATTTTTTGTTGGTTTTCATGAGACCCCCCTTGAAATGACCAGGACCCCCCATTGCCCCCCCAATCAAAATTGTCTGGAGCCGCCACTTTTGAAATCTTGTAGCGAAATTATTCCAATTGAAATCTCGCAACCGAACAAAGCCGGCCGTCAATGAAATCTTATAATGGAACAAAACCGATCAGAAGATATTTAGTTTATTTTAGTTTAGATTTAGTTTATTTATTTATTTATTTATTATCTCCAATCTTCTAACTGTTTTAATGGCACAACACAATTATTGCATTCAAACAACATCTGTGATTCAGGCTATTTCACAAAGATTATAAAATCATCATCTGATCTCATTTTAGTTTTCTTTGCTGCTGCAAATGTGTTTAACAAACACACTGTCACAGCAGCCAGAGAACAGAAACATATTATAAGAGTTAAGAGTCCAACTAATGGAAACGTGGTTCACCATTATAGTGACTTCAAATTAAACAAACATGAGTGTTAAACATCTGTTAATTCTCAATAAGAACTTCTGTAGATGTATGACAGAAAAAAAGTTAGTAATATGTGAAACTGTAATGCTGTTTGTGGAGTTGTTTAATCCTCCTCTGCTGAGATCTGGAGATGTTTAATGTCTTCTTTTATCTTCAGTTGATTTCATCTAAGGCTGTGGCTGAAGTCAGTTGTAACTCTTGTGTTTCTGTTTTTTCTGTTCCCCAGCAGAAATGTATACTCTGTTAGATATATGGAATATCAGAGTTGATGATTATGTAAGTATGTACTAAACTGTTGAAGGCACTTGAGGCTGGAAATGGTTTGGTCGCTATTGATAAAATTTGCAGATCAAAGCACCACTTCAGCATCCATGAAGGGGAAATGGCATTGTGCTCTCGATCTGTTCTTTATGTTACAGCCCACAGTGAGTCATGCTGAGAGACTTTGTGGGGTATTTCAGTTGAAAAGCCCTTCAAGGCCCACTTTCTCAGAAACCTTTGAAATGCTAACAGCCTCTTCTGCAAGCACTTAATTGACCACCATCATATAATGCTGTCATCAATGTTTTTCGATGCCTGGTGTGAGACAGCATGAGGTAGCTACACTGAGAAGTGGACAGGGCACTGGCATTAAATGTTATTGTTTTTAATGCCAGCAAGCTACATTAAATGTTTTTGAGAGACATCCTTATTTGCTCATGAGTATAAATGAGTCATTGTTAGCTGAAGTTTCCATCATGTAGTTCCAAAAAGGCAGAAAAATGAGAAGGTTCACAGCTGGCAGCCCATGAATTGTTAAAAGCATAAGGATTTTCTAGCTTGTTAAAGCTTTTACCTTAGTTTCTTAGTTTCTACAGCTTTTCCCTTAGTCTCAATGAAATCAAAATGGACCATTCATGTATTTTTTTGAAATATTACCAAATTTGTTATAAATGGAAAAAAATGCTCTCGTAATCTTAAATCAACTTTCACTCCCTCTTGCAGCGACATCTCTTTGATGACGTTCTTACTGGTGTGAGGGCGGGACAACCTGTCCCTCACATAAGCAAACCAATAGCAAACCACAATGATTCAATCAATTCTCCATGGACAAAATCATGTCCTCTCCTACATTTTTTTTCTTGCTCGAGAAGCATTTAAAATGGGATATATCACAATAGGTAAGAAAATACTATTGCAAATTCCATTTCATGCTGACTTTTTACACAACGGAAAATGAATTGTAACCAATAAATTAACAATAAATGAGCCTTTTTGACTGCAAACGTGCTGCAAAATGCAAAGCAAAAGGCATCGGTGATTGAAAACGTTTACTCTTTCCTGCTGCGTTATCGGTAGTGGTGCTAAAATTAATGGATCGGACTCGATTCGCACTCGAGTTGCATTTTAACAGACTTCAGACTTGACTCGGACTCGACCTGGAATGACTTCAGACTTGACTAGACTCGATTCAACACAAAAGACTCGTGAATATTTTAAAAAACGACTCAAGTATATGCAGCTTTTCTCTTTCTTAATGTGTGTCCATAAGAGAGAGATAGAAAGAGATGTTAATCCATTTATTACTTAAAGCTCATATTTTAACGTATTAAAAGTTTTCAATTGACATTTTTAAACATTCTGAGGTTTGATATTTTCTGATAATGACTGTCGTCAATAACAACGAAGCTGTATAACAAACTGCTGTAACAAACCGTGACTCACTGGCGCCATCTTGCGTCCAATTAGCGACTGTTTTGAAAATGACTAAGTGTTGCCAGGACGACTGTTTTGTACATTGTAATGGATTATAAAGTAACAAGCTGGATGTACATTATCCCTTACATCATAGGACCTTAATTTCAAATAAAACAGATGATAGAAAGATCATATTATTTTTTGTATATAATACAACTCGGATAAAAAATAGGATTTGATTATTAGGATTTCTTTTTTTTTTAATGACTTGAGACTCGACTCAGACTCGTGACAAAAGTCTCCAGACTTTACACGGACTCCAGCTTAAAGACTTCAGACTTGACTCAGACTCCAGATAAAATACTCTTGAACATCTCTGATCTATCTATCTATCTATCTTTCAATAGATTGCACCATAACCGATAAAATTGTTGCGCTTCTGTTTTCACAACTGAAAACTGGCACCCTATAATTGTTTGGATTATATGTTCTTCTTCTCTCAGGCATAGAGTGTGTATCATATGTTTATAATATTATTATGTGCAAGAATGTGAGCCGAGTTTAAAATCCACACTGACTCGCTGATTTAGCCCACAGCTTGTCAGTAATGAATCTCATAAGGACACTGAAGGGGTTGAGCGCAATATTGTGCGGAGTGTGATCCTCCTGATCAATCTAGCTGACATGCTGTGTCTCTTGTCATTACTGTGCCTCGTGATGCTTCCCTCCTCTCAGTGTAAACAACATGCTCTCTGATCCGCTGTTTATGCTATTATGTAACTGACACTCCAAACCACAATCACAAAGAACCAGAGAAGCACATAAATGACATTTGCTGACCATAATGATGATGTTCGCTATTCAGACCATTTGCTCATCTAAGATTGTGTCTGCTGGCCGTTTGAGACTCTGTGAGGCTCAGTAGCCATTTCCAGAGTCCATTATCTCTACTATGGCACAAGGTATACTGCAAACACCAATGCTTTAAGTGTCCAGGTACACAGAAAGAAAATGGCTTTTTAATTTCACTCGATTTTTTTAAGGCAAGTGGTTACACTAAATTAATTTATCTTCATTTTAAACATATATTTTTAGTTGAACTTAATCAGTGTTTTTTAGTTATTTTAGTTATTTCACTAAAGTGACTCAAAACAGCTTTTGCCATTCTAGTAAATTCCCCTTTATAGCCAACATAATGAGAGTGGAGTAACATATCTAAAGTCTAAGGAGGAGAATGGGGTGGAGGTGGGATGCAACAAGACAGTTCAGATACTGAGAGCTGTCAGTTGCAGTTTAAATTGTGTGGAAGGATGAATACAATTGGATGATGAGAGAAAGCTAAGAGATGGTGATTGGCTTTTCAATCAACTCTTATGGTTCTACATAGCACCATTTGACTAAGTGTATAGCACCTTTAAAGATAGGTGCTATAACACTTAAAGTGGTTCCCCTATGATTACAAGCCATGAACCACTTTTAGTGCTATTTAGCACCATTTTTGTTTAGAGTGTACTGTTTTCAAAAATAGCAGGTGGACTGATTCTGTACCTCTCACTGTGTTGGAATTTAGACAGAGCAGAGGTACTGTATTGAAAGCCACAGTAAACAGGACCCCATTTTGCAAAACTAGCTACAGAAAGAGGGGAAAAAATCAGCTTGGCCCCATTAACAGCAAAGTTCCAGTATAGAATAGACAATGAAATATATGTTTGACCTCCTGTGGCTGACAATATTTTTTGCAGATCAACAACTTTCACAGTTTGTTTATATCCTGTTTGTGAAAAGTGAAGAGAGAGAGTTAGGAATGAGTTCATTGATTTCCATACATGATTACTTTTTTGGCTATTTGTCACAATGGAAGCAAACCAGAAATAATTTAATTTGACCAAATGAGCAATATATCTAAGTATACAGTGAACAAAAAAGATTCAAGATTTGTTTGGTAAGAAAGGGATATGATGAGTAAATGAGGAATAATAAATGAGAGATTTTTACCATGATGCTCTGTTTTTCCATACAGTGGAAGTGGATGGTGACTTTAATTATTCAACGACAATGTATTTTTGGACCAACTCTCACTGTCTGTAATTTTCAGATGCTTGATTGACTACACTAAGCATGTGATCTACAGAACATTACTCCATTATTATAGAAGCACACTGAGTGAAACAAAATTTCATTTCATTTCAACTGGAATGACAACAAAAATCAGTAAAAAATACAATAGATTAAATATCAGGAGCTTTTGTCTTTATAGAAGTCACTTTACAACAGCCTCTTTTTACTTTTTATCCTGATTCAGATGGTGTAGCCCAGTATAAAAGCACTTATCCAGTATATTTCATAATGGGGGTCTATAGGTTGTCTGCTGAAGAGATTATGTAAAAGTACTCGAGTCTCCAATCTTTACAAGTACCTGCAGAAAATTAGCATAATAGTTTTCCATTTCTACCAGCTGTTTTAGTGCTTTTGTGTTATATTTTTACCAGACAAAATTTAAATCTTTAAAACAGGTAAAGAGTGCAGGCTTATCATTCAATATATGATATGACGAATGTATATTTTAGATACTATGGCTCACTTATCGTGGGGAATGAAAATTATTTAGATAAAGGTTATTTTTCCCAACACCCATGCAACAAATTTTAATAGGCTACTTTAGCTTTCACAATATAGACATTGACAGTTAAGATAATTGGTGACATCTAAATACCGTGCATCCATAAAAAATAGATTAATGAGGAAATATGCAACAGTTTCACAAAAGTACATACAGGTTCTACAGAATAGCAATACTCACTGCTAATACATAAACACATTCCTGACTGGAAAAGGTTTGTTTATAACAGCTCAAGAAACTAAACTCTCCTTTTACAGCAAAGCTGACATTTAGAATGAAATGCTAATATTACAAAATGAATCGTTAAATGTCACTTCGACTTTGGGATTTGAAGAAGGTCAAAAAACAACCATTCTGCGCCAATGGCAATGAAATGCAAGAATTGTTGCACTAAATACTTCATAACAAAGAACTACAAAGAAAATATCTAAGTGTCCCTTTGTGATAGAGTCAGAATGTCTAAACACTGTGTACTTCATAGTCAAAGGTTATCAAACACCTTCACTAGTAGCACAAAATTACACCTTATCAAGCACCATGAAATTAATGTGTTGAGAGTTTATGTAACAGTGTATTTTAACAGCCATCCTGAGGGAAGTACTCTGTCATCCTTGCAAATCTTTTCTGCAAACCTTAGGATGAAATTTTGGTCCATTCTCTGTATCCGACACCTCTCTTTCTCCATATATCTTTATCTTCAGGTTTAATGAAATCCTCTTATTATGGAGTGGCAAAAGACCTCTGTACAATTTCACTGTTCTTTGAAAAACTAGCAAGTTTGTCTCTTTAAATGAAATATCCATCTTACAGCTTATTTTGTTGTATTAGAATCTGAATTTGTGTATTCAGTGCATCGTTTGGCCCCGGTAATAATAATGTAATTCAATAACAAGATCCCACGAATCCCAGGGAAATGCATTCACTTTTATTTTAAAATCTGATAACGGGAATCCACTTTGATGGCTCATATACCATTAATGAATGTATGCATTTCCTGTTGACCATTCAAGGACACAAGGACATCTTCGATGTCTTTTCCAATGCATGATTAGAGTCTTGATGGTCCAAATCATCTTATAATTTTTGCTGATTATTTTAGAGCCATCCATCACATTTCCCACACAGTGAAGTCAAGAAACGTAGGAAAAAAAGATGACTAATAAAAACAAGGATTTTGCCTTTCGGTATATGAGCTTGTCGTCAACTTTTATTAACCTCAGAGGAGTTTAAAACTCAGTGGTGGAGATCTGGGTGACCTCAGACTGCAGGTCTTTCTGTGTCCTTGGTAGCGTACCAGGGGGCATCTGGTCCAGGTCTAGTCATGTGGGCTGCTTCATTGAATCAGACTTGGCGCACACCGAGATGGGCTCTCTCGTGGCACTACGGGCTCTGGAAAAGCTGCTATGCTCCATGCGGGAACGAAAGGGCAGGCAGAATTCTCTGAAGCACCTCTTGAAGTTTTCATCCAGGAATGCGTACAAGACCGGGTTGAGGCTGCTGTTCATGTAGCCAAGAGCAATACACAGGTGCCAGCAGGCGACCACGAGCAGATTCTTCTGGTCGATCTCCACCACAGTCTTGACGATGATGAAGATATGGATGGGGGTCCAGCAGATGATGAAGGCTGCCACCACCACCAATACCATGCGGGTGATGCGCCGGAGGTTCCTGTCCTTCTCTTTGGAGCCGGACAGCAAGCGCACACTCTTAAGGCGAAGGATCATCAGGCCGTAACAGATGGAGATGACCAAGACGGGAACCACAAAGGCGAAAATGAAAACACAGATCTTGGTCACAGTATCCCAATACTGTGGATCTGGGCCTGGGAATTTCAACATGCAGACCGTTTTGCCTGAGGAGAATATATATGTAAAGAAAAAGATAAGAAGATTTGGTAAGCCTAAAGTCATTTCTTGATTGAATTTACTGATCAGTTGTTTTGTAATTCCCTAACTATTCGTTTTTACAACAGTTATTTCCAGTCCTTGAGTCAGACTAGCCAAGTGCGTTCCAAGAGCACTGAAATATATTAGTATTTCCAAGTTATATTATTCCGCAAGGTGACGACAAGTGACTCCCTGTGTCAGAATATGCTTACTTCCCTACTATATAGGGAATAGGCAAAGAGATTAGGCAAAGTGCGTATCTGATAGACGCTTTACTATCCCATGAAGCCATGGGAGAAGAGTTGTGAATGGCAGTGAAGCAATGCATTGATGCTGGCATGTCACATGACAATGACAACATGATGAATAGTTTGTTCATACTACCCATATTCACACTATATAGTACATACTGTTTTAACAGCCACAAAGTACTTTTCAAACCAAATGTAGACAGTTTGCAGTTTCGGACAAGCTACCGTCTTTATAAGCGAGTCATTGAGTTCAATCAACCGATTCGTTAAAAACACTGATTTCTTCAGAACCCGAAACAAGTGATTGTCTTTATATGAGCAAGCACTGAATCATTCATTCAACTGATTTGTTCAAAAAGAATGATTCATCCACAGCAAAACGCTATTAACTAATTCAGCATGGTTTTGTTAAAAACTATTTCATTATCGGAGCAAAAATATACATTAAGTAAATATAAGTAACTAGCAATTTTGGATCTAAAATGTTAGTTACTCAAGATTAACATCTAGTTTATCGCGCTATAAAATCAAATACTTCAGACTTTTTGCCCCACTTGCTTTGTCCTCACCTGTGTCTGTCACTGTAACGGCCATAACCATGACTGGGAAGCCGACAGCAGAGGAGAGAATCCATATGCAGATGTTGATGATCTTTGCTTTGACGGGTGTGCGGAAGTCCAGGGCTCTCACTGGGTGGCACACGGCAATGTAACGGTCCACACTCATCATCGTCAATGTGAAAATACTGGTAAACATGTTGTAGTAGTCAATAGCAATGACCACTTTACACAAGAGCTCACCAAATGGCCAGGTGCTCATGAGATATTTGGCACTCTGGAAGGGCAGAGTACTGGTGGCTAATGCATCGGCCAAAGCCAGATTAAAGATATAAATGTTGGTAGCTGTCTTCATCTTTGTGTACCTATTGAAGAAAAAAAGAGCAAAAGTCAGCCTTAGAGAATCAGCTACACAAGCACTTCATAGTTTTTGCATGTCGATTAGCTGCACCTGGGTTTGCAATGACGATATGAACATTCATGAAAACAGATGCAGATGAATGATGGATTGGATGCGCTGATTGTACATGATTTGGGGCTCTTCTTGCTTTTGCCCTTTTCATTATAAATATCAGATATGATTAACACATAGCACATATTTCCATTTGTGGAGTTAATCATCATTTAACAGCCTTTCACACTGTATTCAACTTTTATTCCAATAAATAATATGTTGACTTATTAAAATAATGCCAGATATGACATGCATCGGCATATTTATAATTTTTTAGATGATTTGTTAAAACAAAAATTTATGTTAGTTGCAAAGTGTTATTTAAAAACATTTACACTTTTTTTTTTCAAACTTGTTAGCTATCTATGTTTATTTTAAAGCTAGTAAAGAGTTCTGTGCAGCTAAAATAATGATTCTTCATCAAAATTATTATTATTATTATTATTATTATGGCTATAGCTATAATGGATAATTTGGCTATAATGGCTAAACGGCTAATTTTTAATGGATGTCTATGGAGAAAGAGTGAAAATGTGTAGTTATAACATCTACCAGCAGAGGCTAACAACATGTTTTTATTAAATTGAGTCTCAAGAGTCTCTCTGTAAAATCATACAATAATCAGCTCGTATATTTTTCTGTTTTATTTTTTAAATAAATAGTGGGGTGATGAATGATGGGTTGCCTATAAAAGGATGCAAATAGTTACTAAAGAAAAGACCAATGCCAAAGGTATAAATTGTAATCCATTGATTATCCTGTCTTTGAGATTTGTCTGGTGCCCACACAGTGATCTCTTTTGAGGACTTGACATTTGAAGTCTCACAGAGCTGAAGAGAGAAGACAGCACATCCATTAGTGGCACTACAGTTTATTCCTCTCTTTGTACATGGCTATATGTGTGGTGAGATGAATAAATCCATTATTATATGTTCCATTAAGTCTTTTGTACTGAGTGCATAACATGTTTTGTTGTATATCCATGACTCATGTTTGCATCTCTAAATTTACACAAGTCCCTCATTCATAGGGAAATACTGGTTTGCTAAGTTGTCTATTTGTACTCTTTAGCATTGCCATCAATCCCGTTTTTCATGCTCATTACATCAGGGAGCATATTACTACAACAGGCCTGTTCTAGAAAATAATGTTTAGAGGTAGTGCCATTTTATTGATCTCTGAATGGTGTTTGTGTGTGCGCGCGTTTTTGTGACATATCAGGACACAAATGTGTATAATGACATGGGTATGACATAGGTATTACAAAAAGAGGTGACTTATGAGGACATTACCCCATGTTCCCACTTTTCAAAAGGCTTATAAATCATACAGAATGAGTTTTTGTGAGAAAGTAAAAGTGTGCAGCGTTTCCTGTGATGGGTAGGTTTAGGGGTAGGGGTCGTGTAGGGGGATAGAAAATACAGTTTGTACAGTATAAAAACCATTACGCCTATGGAATGTCCCCACAATTCACAAAAACGAACGTGTGTGTGTGTGAGTGTATATATATACACTCTAAAAAAGCGATTGGGTTGTTTTGACCCAGCAGTTGGGTTAAATGTTTGCCAACCTGCTGGGTAGTTTTATTTAACCCAACAATTGTTTACAAATTACTATATGTCTGGCTTAAAATGAACCCAAAATAGGTTGGAAATTTAAAAAATCAGACTCATAATTACAAGAGGCAACAATAATAATCAAAAAGATGAGCATTTATTAATAAGCAATTTAATAAATGTTTATTGTTTAAATATTATTCAAAAAAAGTATTAATAAATGTTTGTTTATTAAACATATTAATAAATGTTAATTTCCAACATATTTTGGGTTCATTTTAAGCAAGAAATACAGTAATTTTTAAACAATATTTGGGTTAAATAAAACTACCCAGCAGGTTGGGCAAACATTTAACCCAGCCGCTGGGTTAAAACAACCCAATCGCTGGGTTTGTCCATTTTCAACCCAACTTGGGTTGTTTTTAACCCAGCATTTTTTAGAGTGTATATATATAGATATAGATAGATAGCCAGAGAGAGAGAGAGAGAGAGAGAGAGAGAGAAACTAGTTTGTTGTTTTAAGCAAAAACCATTTTAGGTTTGAGCTTAAAACAAAGGAGGTTTAGATTTTTTACTGGGATACAAGACAAAAAATGTGCAAGAAATAATGGAATAAAATGAGGGGAAAACTTTGATGTTGATGCATTCATATCAAGTTCTCTCTTGAAACTTCAGGCGGATTTATTAATGAGTTCTTTTCACATCTAACTTCCTATTGTACAGCTTCTTCCTTCCAGGCTATTAGTGGCTGATACACTGTAACACTCTCTTCAGCTACATTTTTTTATGTCTCCAAATGGAAAAGGCATCTGTGAAAGGTAGGCAATCCCGAGATTGCGAATGATTAGTCCATTCAGACTTTTAGGCAATGGCTTTGTACTCTTGAATATGTTCTGTGAATAGATTAGAAAGATGTGATCTTGCTGAATTGTAATGGTTCTATGATCTGAACCACTCTGAGGGAACATGCCAATATATATATATATATATAGAGAGAGAGAGAGAGAGAGAGAGAGAGAGATGTAAAATATGTTCACTTTTAGTTTAAATGTATGCAACCTTTTGAATATTTCCTTTTGAATATTTAGCTGATTTTTATTTTTTATTTTTTTCCTTAATTTTTTGAGTTCCTATTCTGTTCACTTACTTGCAGCGTTCTAATGCTCATTTCATATTTGGAATGCCTGGAAGGTTCTATATAGAATGCTTTACGTGTTCATTTAAGAGAACTCCAATTTTTTTATACAGTAGCTGTGTGGGTTTTATACACTGTGAACTTTGGGTTTATGGAATTTGGGGTTCCTCAGATCAAGAAAATTTTGCAAAACCTCTAAGCATCCTTTTGAAGGTGTCTCAAAAGACCCTATGACCCTAGTCACAGCAGTGTATTTTTGACAGGAATGAAAACAAGGCTATGAGCGATAAAAGTAGTGTGTTCAATGAACTGTACTGTTGTTTATCAACATTTTTTTAAGTGCCTTCAAACAAATATTTGACGTGCCTCAAAGCCTCCCTTTTGGTTGAGAAATTTTGACAGGCTTTAGGGTTCTTACAAGAAAGGTTTCATTTTCCTCCAAGTTCCTTGAACTTTTAGAAAGGGTGCTTAGAGGTTCTACATTGGCATTAGGTTTGCCAGGTGGTGATCTGAAAGGGTGACTCAAGTATATCTTTTTATTTTACAGTGACAGAACCTTTAAGGGGTTACAACCATGACATTGTAACTCTGATTAGAAACTTAGTGGTTATTTTATTGCACAACATTATACACAAAAATTAATCTAATTTCTTCTGGAATTATGTTCTATCTTAATGAAGCCTTTTGTGCGAAATAGATTTAGTTATTTATTAGAAACCCACCCTGGCTTTGTGAAGTCAAAACCCAAATAAGGGAACTCTCCACCCTCAGATGAGCACATCACAAATATCTCACTCCTCAGCTCTGTCTTTCATCTTCTACCACTTGATAAGATTCCAATCAAAACTGCCAAGTCCACCACATTCTCTGTAGATAGGTTACAGGCTATATTCCCTGGGTTCAAATAGATCTAGATATTTCTCTTTAGACTTTGTGCACTTGTTGTATAGTAAACCAGCAAATTTTGGGCTAAGTGCGTCATATCTCAGTAGCTATTAATGTCAAAGTGCGGTAAATTAAATAATTAATGATTACCCCAGTTGCAGAGACTTTTGAAGTAAAGGCTACTATTTATTGAAAAACTAGTTCTCTTACCTGACCACACCGTACATAACCAGAATATTTCCAAACAGTCCCACCACGCATATGACGGAATACAGCGCGGTAATGCACACAGCGATAGCGACCGCAGTGCTGCCTCTCACCGCCTTCGGCTCGCTGACTTCGCTCCAGTTGGACAGAAGTCCCGCTGGTTCCTCCATAAAGCTCGAGTTGTGGAGAATCAAAGGATACTGTTCGAGAAAATCATTAACAGTCACTGTTGGAGGCTCCATTATAAGCTTCCCCTGTATGTCACACGTCTTCTAATGTGAGTAAAACTGGAAGATTAAACATATATCGTTAATCTAAAAGGTAGAGAAAGATACAGAACAGCAGTTAGAAGGGCATCAACTCCACTGGTCACTTTAAGCAGCCCTCCTTTTCTCTTCTCTCCTGTGCTCGAGAGCGCAATCGACTTCCAACTGCGCGTGCTGCTGTGCATGCGCTCGTACTCTCTCCCGAAGTACAAAACATTTGCATGAAAGGAGTAGTGAACACACTGCAAATACTGCGCCCACACTCAACAGTGTCACTCGACACACTGTAAACGTGGACTATATCTATGCTATTTACTATGATCAGTGCATTTGTTATATTTTTCCATTCCGCACTCTTAGAAAAAGGTTAAATTGGGTTTCTATATAGAACCCTAAGGTTCTTGACTCGATTTTAAAGAGCCCTTTAAGCCAAAAAATGTAGGCTACTATAAGGAGAAATGTCTTACTTTCATGTTTAAAAGTTTATTTCAATTTTTCTAGTGATAAAGCATGTTTACGAGCTGTTTCATTCATAACATTTAATATTTTTGCCTATATTTTTCTTCTATGCATGTCTACAGGTAAAGAGACAAATACATTTTTGTGGAAATCTGTGCACTGTACAGCATAAAGGCTAAAATATCTATGTATGATGTATGGAAAATG
>RJVU01062584.1:5574502-5637758 GCA_003731715.1 Anabarilius grahami | reverse complement strand
GGTTCAAATCATTGTCTCAATCCAAAACAACACTGCTGTAGGTTTTATCACCAGCCTGAAAGAGAAAAATCACCAAAACACACACAAGTGACGTTGCAAATTTGCAACATTATGGATATGAACCTTGATTAACCTTTGCTGTTTTTAAGTGTGGGGGCTTATAAGTTCTTGACCTTGCTGCTTTGAGGCAACAGATTTGTCAAGACTGTGATTTTGTCAAGCACTGCTCTTGGCTTCATTTCCTGAAAAACAAGACACCATCTGGAGGCTTTGTATTTAAGACAAGCTGTTAACGCATGTTGTTTTGGTACCTCTTAAAATATTATGGAGTATATTCAATTTACAAAGTAGTAGGTCACCATTCTACAGTACTCGTATGCTAATTCAGTTAATTCTGTCTACATCAATGCATGATACAAGTCAAATTCCTCATAAGTGAAACCTTTATCTGATTTACTTTTACAGGTACTTGGATCCCACTAAGGAAAAGAACATTGACCATCAGGGGTAAATTTGCAGTTAGCACACATTTTGATAATGAAATCATGCTCAAATGATTACATGATCAGTTCAATCAAAAAGATTCTTCACTATTCTGTGGCTTCTAATAACAGGGGT
This sequence comes from Anabarilius grahami, assembly GCA_003731715.1. Classification (NCBI taxonomy): domain Eukaryota; kingdom Metazoa; phylum Chordata; class Actinopteri; order Cypriniformes; family Xenocyprididae; genus Anabarilius; species Anabarilius grahami. Next base: position 5,637,140 of record RJVU01062584.1, on the reverse strand, counting down.
TGTGCGGAAATGAAATTATATAACAGAGAATCAAATTCAAGCACTTGACAATATCCTCCCTGATGGCTCTAATTGCTCTCTATTGCTGTAACGTGCTTTTTTATCCAAAATTCATAAGTGATGATAAAAGTTACCATTTGTGTAAGCTTTGTATATAGCTCAGGAAACAAGATGATTTCTCTGGAGCCTGTTAACTGATAAAACAGAGATAAACAAATAGACAGATTACTGTTTTTATGATGAAAAGTTCTGCAACGCTTTCATACAGTACAGAAATCTTCCATGATTTAAGACTAAATGTGCGATGAGATTTATTTTGAGTGAATTATACAGTTTCTGAGTGTCATAAGAGCATGTCCTAACAACGAAGTTACATTTGACTTGCATGACATTAGTATAAATGTATGATACTGTATTATGGATGTTAGACAGTGAATTTCAGAGCAACCACAAGCTTTCATCTGGACTCAGTCTGTTTTGCTTAATGCCCCATAGGTCACCATTTTAGCTGGCCAGTAGACACTTAAACTGAGAGAGCATCTGTTGTTACAGATGGCTCGATAAATATGGCTTAATGAGAGAGATTGGATCATTAACTTGCATAGACTATTCCACTTCTACCAAGACAAAATGTTCCTGAAAGTTCTCAGCATACAGCCTTCACTTTTTATTTCTTTTCTATGATTTAATAGTAACTAGTTCTATGTGTGATTATGTTGGGTTTGTCAGAGAACAGATGCTGAGCCTGGCCACAAACAGATTGAAGTCTGCTTTAGCCTGACAGGTCCAAGAGCCAGATGCACCCATTAAACCATCTGATCAGTAGCCAAACCATCCTTTAGTTGTGAATGAACTGACCATATGCCTTTCAGAGAGAAATATTACTAAATATTGGCAAAATAAAATCATGAGCCCTTTTTATGTCTTTTAAAATGGTATCTAAAATTGTCAGTGAGAGAATGAGAAATGTTTCTTGATCGAATCTGAGGGAAATGCAGCTTCTCAACCTGGGAACAAATTTGTAATTGCAGCTATATTGCTCACTGGTTTGAATTTCAGGTCGTTTTAAGTGGCTTTGGATCAGCACTTGATGCTAATAATCTGATTATTTATTCTTTCTTTAAAATTTAGGCCTAATTTTAAAGCTATATAAATTTGGAGTGGATACAGGACATCAAGCATCGAGTAATAAGTATACATAATGGATTGCTTAAATATTATGTATTGGATTGTTATGAAGCCCCAGTTCACCCAAGGATCAGTTCATGATAAGATGACGGGTTTGCTTAATTATCATTAATGTGAAGGACAGAACAGCCACGAATGCCATTAGCATCTAATCAGTGTTTCTGCCTCTTGTCATCAGCAGAACTGATGAATTCAAGCCAGTGGGAGTCCTAGAGTGAAACATGTTTATTGGGGATGTTGTTAATTTAAATCTTAAGTTTGTTTTTGTTTTAAACAGCCAAAAAATAATGCCCCTGTCTAGCTGTTCCTTTTATTGAGTGCTTGATCGCTTCATTGTTTTTTCCTTCAAGAACATCCTTGGCTAAAAGGCAGATTGTATGTTGTTAGCATAATTATAGTTTACAAGGCTGCAATACATGTCAAAATAATATATACGTAATATGTACCCCCAGTTTATTTGCATCACGGCTCTCCACTCTGTCCATTATTGTCCAAGTTTTTCTTTTCCAATTGAATTTCCTTGGAAAATACTGTATGTATCATTTAAGGTTGATGGTTCTCTTTTTTTGAGGGACTGGTGGATTAGATCATGGGTGACTGGTACATTAGATTGATGAGACTAGCCAGCGGGACTAACTAGCCTTCTGCCCACATATTGGAACAGATCTTCTGGCAGCCATCAACACTTTGAGACTGTGAAATCTGTCTATCACCTCTCATTTTCATCCAGATCTGACCATCCAGCCTCTCACATGAGCTTCTGCTGTAGAAATACACTTACTCTGCCTTGATTTTCAAAGGATTTAGAGTGGTAAACTATATACACAATATTTATGGAATATAATATCTTTGTCTTGCAACCACACACTGCCATGAGAATAGTTCTTAAAAGCTCCAAGCTCCACTCTCTGCTTGCATTTCATTATAGCATCTTTTGTGAGCTACTGCATTTCAGATTAATGTATATTGACCATCTGTGCTATCACTGTTTTGATAAACTAATAACCTATATATTTTTCCTAAAGAAATTACATTAACATCAAAGCAAGTTAGTCACTCTTAGAAAAAAAAGTTCAGTGGGGTTCTATATAGAACCCTAGGATTCTTGACGTTAAATTTGATGCCAAAAAGGTTCTATATAAGGAGAAATGTCTTCAATTACTGCATAATGCTTTCATGTTTAAAGGGTTCATTTCAATTTTTTCTACACTGTAAACCCAAATATGCTGGCAAAACTCAAACAATTTGAGGTAATCAGTTACATTAAAGTTTAAGTAAGCAGAACTGGCAGATTTTTTATTTTGTACTAATATATTTTATTTGCTTTTAACTTGAAATATTTGAGTAAACTAAATTTAGCTTAAAATATCATGTAATCTCAACTTAAATATTTTAGTAGTGGAAAATAGCAAGCTTTAACTAGCTAATTCAGTAAATGCTAACTTGCTAATTGGCAACACAATGCTTTGATAGCATTAGCATAGCAATTTCTGAATGAGTACAGCAATATAGGAGATTTAACATGTACCTGTTCTCAAACCAAGCTCATGCTCTACTCGTCACTATGTTGGTTTAAAAAAATAACATAACAGAAACTTCTGAATTAGCATAGCTAAACATTAAACACTACTAAATATCCCACTTAACATTAATCCTGCACACACACAAACATTATATAACACTTCATTTTAGCATTTACTCTCCCTTTCGAGTGTAATGGCAAAGCATGCTGGGACATAGAAATCCCAGCCCAGTTTCAGTTAAATTTAAGTTTGTCTAAATTAAAAGAAACAAGTTCTTAAAACTCAAAACAATTAAGCAATTCAATTACTTAAAATGGTGTCAGTTTCGTGAACTCAAAAGAAAAAGAACATTCTAAATACTCATAAAAGTTCCATAAAATCATCCCAGGTTACACTTCGACTAACTATAAGTAACTTTGCAACTACATATCAACTAACTCTCATTAAAGTATTAGTTAACGGTTGGGTTAGGGTTAAAGTTAATAGAATAAGTCGACATGTAGTAGCAAAGTTACTTATAGTTAGTAGAATGTCTAAAGTGGACGAAATGAAGTGGACAAAATAAAGTGTTACCTGATCCCATGATGGGAACCCCTAAAAAGGTTTTATATAAAGCACCTGACAGAACCCTTAAAGGTTTTATACACATCCTTTTCTTTTAAGAGTGTATACAATGCAAACAACCTAAATAAGGGTGGAAGTCAATGTCAATTTACCGCTAACAACTGCAAATTTTCAAGCAGTTCCTAAAATACTTATCAAAACATCTGAATGGTCACACTTTCTGTGAGCGTAACATAGCAAATGTACAGTATATTGTTCAATTCTAATATATCTTGGATCTAGCAATATGCATTTCAGAAAGCATTCTTGGCTCTGATGTATTTCTCTGTTCAGTGAGATGTCAAATCATGACCAATATCAGCATAGAATGACTATAGTGCTTCTCTTTGTTTGCCTCTTTTATACGTGTTTGCAATACAATCATGACTCATCTTTTAGTCATATTATTGCAATTGTCTTCTAGAGGTCACTAAATTGCCTCTGTAATACATGTTGATGCTGCTGTAATACATTTCATGCCATGACAGTTGAAATGAGGGTTATATAGTGAGCCAATTATGCTCTTGTCTGCCTGAGATGTGATTCTTGCATAGCTGGCTAAATTGTGTGTTTTTTTTGTTCGTTTTTTGTCCCTTCAGGAGCAACTTACAGTTCAATTATATGGATCCTTACACAGCACTTTGGTTTGTACTGAGTTGCATTTCAACTTCACACTGAAGATAGCGTTGACTCTGTCCTGCCAGACTCGAGTCGCAATTTATGCCCTATACCAATTATTTATAAAAATTAAATCCCTTAACTGATGGAGTAACACAAATGTATTTATCTTCAATTTTTAGTTGTCTAGGGAAAAAACAGGTTTTAATATTTTATAAAGATGAGTGGGCACTAAGAACATTCATCCACCTCCTAAAGTCATGATGGCTGAAGTCTAATGGAACACATTAGATGTTTGATAGAATGAATCTCAGTCCTTTGAAACCTCTGCAAAAATGATCCAAGAAGTCCTAATGGATTCTCTCAGTAAAATGTAGTTGTCATGGGAACAGCTGACTCACTTCATCCTCAGCAAGGGCTCTAGAGTTTTATAGCTAGGATTGGTTGTATGTGTGCTATAGAGATTTTTCTGACATTTTTTAATAGTGTGTTTATTGATACTCGGTCAAATCCAAATATACGCTTTCCAAATCCAGTGGACATAACCTATCACACAACGGCAGTATTCCACTGCATAGATTGCTGAACTGTGACAAGTAAGTGATAAATGTACAGCTATTATCGACTGACTGTATATGATAACAACCGACTAACTGTGCATTACAATTATTTTATCATTTTACCTGTATGACTAATCTTAAAACTTCTCTTATAAGAAAAAAGTTACAATGTACAAAACAATTGTCCTAACTACAAGATGAAGAACAATATTAGAGTAATATGAATACTGAAATTTGTTGAGGTCACCATCACGAAAATCGCTAAAAAAAAAACGATACCCATTCACACGCATAGATATACACACATAGATGCATCATTCCAAACATGTCGGCGCTCGTCAGGGGGGCACAACATTGCGCTGTTTCTGGTTGTGAAACCATAAATGAAATGAGATAACATTTCAAAAGTGAGAATGTGTTGGTTTGTGTTTTTATATGTTTTAACTCAATATTTCATATTTTTACTATGGTACTTTTAATGTTTTTACTTTTACTATGGCAACTTTTTAATATTGTGTCAGCTGACGCCTTTGTCATGTTGTATTGTTTAGTTTAGCTAAATCATCTGCTGAAGCCCATTTCATATAGATATTCATACATGCGTCTAACTATGTTTGCAGACGCTGTCGTCTACTTGCTCTTGAATGAAAACGGACCGCTCCAATATGGCAGACAACTTGCATATAACGGCCGCTAATGAGGAATTTATGTATATATCTATGTTTACACGGATCCGCGTAAATGACTAAAAACACTATTATTCATGCCAGGCCAGTATTTGTCGATGTCACTTTTTATAGAAACACTACACACCTATAGACCGAACACGTAATACGCATGCGCATGACGTCACAAATTTGCATTTTTATTGTTTACATAGAGACGATAAAAGTTTGTTTTCAGGCCCCCAAAATGCCATTGTTGTGTATATGAACAGCCAAAGGGCATAAAATGTTTTCCATTTTTAGTTCAAAACGGTGTTGTGTAAACAGTCCATAAGATTACAGCAGTTGCGTTTGCTTGAAAAGATAGCACAAGATTTTTTTAATCTTACCTTGATCTGTTTTTGTTCATTTTCATTTTTACCTCCTGATGCTTACAGCAATACCCATGGCTCTCCCAAGTATGAAAGCTGTAATATGAAAATCTAAGCATCAAAATGACTGAGGAGCTCTCTTACCTGCAGGGCATCCAATTATCTGCTCAAGCCTGAGAGAAATAACTTGTGCCTTCTAGAGAAACTGAATGCACAGTGCTGGCATAGTTATCCACTGCTTCATGCTGTCCTCTCAATGGCATTGCCTTTTTACCACAAGAAATGCTGTCAGAAGCAGAACATTCATTAACAGCCTTTAATTCAATTCACTTCTAATGAGTGGGCACCCTGGTAAACTGAGTAATGAAACTTGAGTGAAGATTCAGGGCTAAAAGGGATAATTTCACACAGAGTTACTCATCTCATTTCAAACGTAGTGCAGTGAGGATAGCAGAGACCAGGGTACTTATTAAGCCCGAAATATAGTGACAGGGGCATCATTAGCTCGGCTAGAAAATGCGTCAGTAGGAAATGCCCATGAATAACGACAAACAGGGCAGACTTTGACATGCCAATGAAACAAATTTCCCACAAGTACACACGAGGAAAAATGGCTTTCACTCAAACTCTAGTGGTCTTCATTTATCAGTGTCATAGTACAACAATAATTTATTTCTATTCTAAAATAATAGTAAAGGACTATAATTTAGGTTTTAAAAATATAGCATGTTTTAGGAATAATTTGGGCAATTGAGACAATGGATTACATCATATATGTACATTGTTTACTTGTATTTACTTATGTTTACTCGACAGTATAGCCATTTACAGCAAAATAAAGTTGGACAATTTAACTCTCTGGTGCCCTTCGGTCTTTTTTTTTTTTAGATAATTTTTTACTTCACCGGAATGGTACGAAACTTGGTAAAGTTTTTGGCACCTGCTATGTGAACACACACAAAAAAAAATCATGATGATGGACATGATTCAAAAAGGTTAAATGGTCCTGAAAAAGATAGTCACACTTGTACACCTCTCTGTCAAAAACAACCGCATTGGAAATTGATGGAAATTAATTTTATCTAGTGGAAACATTTGGTACTGCACCCAAACAAAATCTTACTGAAAGCTAATTTTTTGAGGTATCAAGCTCAAATTTGGAACACAACTTGTTTTTTATGGCTTTGATTTTTTTCGCAGTTTTAGATTAAAACCTGTTTTGGGAAATATACATTTCATATAAAAACTGAAAATAGTATTTTTGTGCATTTTTCATAACTTTTTTAGGTTCACTTTTTTCACTTCAGCTTTAATCTGGCAAGAGACCAAAACTGTCATAAATCTTGAATGCTTTGGAGCACAGATGTAAGTTGGACATTTTATTTTCAGGTCTATGCTCAAAAAGTGAATGGATTATAACTACTACATAAATATAATTTAGTACCATTAAAAAAAATTTTTTTTAAAAAAAATACATAATCGAACTAAAATATAGTGTATTCATTTCATTTAAATAAAAAAATTCTGTCATTTTTGACTGCCACGCAAAGTGCAAAAATCCCCTAATCGCTAGGACCAATCGTGTCCTTTATATATTTTTGGGAATTTGACAACATGATGTGGAGTTGTCCGTGGTGCTGTACTAAATGCTTTTGGCTGTAATTGTAAATCACTCAGCATTGCAGTTAGGCATCTTATTTCTCTGAGTGCTTGTTTGTGTGCAGGTGAGTGAGAGAAATGTGTGGTATTTCCTGCTTCCACAAGGATGGCAGGTTGACAAGTGTTCAGTCACACCTGACCGAACAGAAACCAAGCATATTTGATGAGCTTTGGACAACCATAAAAAAAACTACAAAAAATATCAAATCAATATAACAATTTATTTAAATCAATATAACATACATTGCTTTAGTTTTTGCTATTTTTCTCTACATTTATGCATCACCATAAATAAAAGAAAAAATATTTAGATCCATTTTTGAGTTGTACTGTATAGCTGCTACATCTGAGATAGATTAGGATTATCTTTATTAAATTAAATTTTAATTTTGTTTAATACATTATTTTTTAAAATCTGACCCAAATAGGATTGTTTAATAAGCCGATTAATCAAGTAAAAAAAAAAATTAACACTGGCATTTCATAAAACAGTATAAAAGCGTAGAATTTTATCAGATTTACATTTCCTAAGTAATTAATGTTCACTTTAATTATGAATATACAGAACACACTCTTTGCTGTGTGGTGTATTTCTGTAAAAGTTAAAGAATACATGTACATATTATAAATTCAGGGCCACTTTCTGGTAGAATAAAACATTATATTACTTTCTCTTCCAAATTAAAAAAGATCCTACATGGCAGTGGCGAGGCTACATAAGGGCCAGGGTGGCACTGGCCCACTCAGACTGACGGCTGGTCCACTCAATCAAATGATACAAAATTGTTTTGGTGGGAAAGGAGAGAAGAAAAAGAAAAAGAAAAAAAAAAAAATCACATATACATGACAGTAGTAATTGCTCAAATTCATGAATTTAGCCAATGTCACTCCCGAAACTTTGCAGTGTGTACGTGGCTGCAGGTCAAACTAAAGTTTTAATCAAATTCTGAATTTATTATATATTGCCAAGAAAGTTTGCAAAGAGCTGTCCCTTTATAATCACTAAAAAGCTGTCACTCATCTCACCAAGTTCCATTATAATCAATGAATCTCAATTACATCGTGTCTACACTTTGTCAATGAGAGGATTCGCAAGCATGCAGAACTCAGCACTGAACAAAAACTCTGGCGTTTTGAGCGGTTAGTGTATTCTAAATCAAACACCTCTGATTGGCCATTGCGTTCAAGAAATCAACAGATATGTCTGTGATTGACTACATTACTCAACGATGTAAAAACACATTGTAAATGGAAACCTTCGACACTCTCCAGAGTGCAAACACAGATATACACGGGATTGTTTGTCAAATTGCCAATATGCTATTATTACCGAGAAAACTGATCCTAGACCAGCAGTTATTGGCAGCTTTTCCCTCTAAAAGCAGTCAGAAGCAGCCGCAGTCAGTGGTTTGAGAGAGAAAATTCCACGCTAGTCTCAAGTCCCTCATCCAGGGGAAGGGGAAGGGTAAGCCTTGCCCAGCCTTACACACGCTCCGTCTATGATCTGTTCATTGGACATTTTATTTATGAATGGATTTTGTTGTTTTCATGAAACTATTGGCTGACAATAAATCTCATTTAACTAAACTTAATTGTCAAATTATTTTTATAATTTATGTTATTTGAGAGTAGGCATTGGTCCACCCTATTTAACCAAGGTCCGCTCACTTTAAAATTTCTGGCCTCGCCACTGCTACATGGTCAATGTTGTTGGACTTCTGGCTTCTTCAAGTTAACAGAACTAGAAAAAAAAATATTGAAAGACACTTGTTACTTGCATTGTTCTACTGGACATAAGAGGATTTGTTTATAAAGAAATACAAATACAATGTATTTTTCTGACCTTCCAGCGATTACCACATTCATTGCACAACACAAAGGTGGTCATTGGTTCATCAGCACTGCGGGTTTGCACCTATGAAGGTCCAAAACATTTATTTCACAAAAAAATTAAAGAAACAATGAAAAAAGGAAGCAAGTATTATAGTTCATAAGCACATTTCAGTTTCATTAGATAAGATGCAGTTCTGACATTCTTACAAAGGATTTTTTATAAGAATGTTCTTTGAATGACCAAAGGCTCATTTGATGGTTCAAGAGGGTTCTTTGTAAAATCTGCTCAAGGGGGCTCCTACTTTCAAAGGTTCTCCATTGGGGACAACCTGAAAGCCCTTTTCAGAAAGTGCATTACTCAGACGTTGTATACTAGGTTCATATGCACTATAAATATCAGATAATAATCCAGTAATAATAGAAAATGCTGTTTCATTGACGTACCTGGTTGTAGGTGCAGTTTTTCTTCCTGCACTTGCCACACTGCAGCAGGTCAGTTGTGGTTCCTCCAGTCTTTGCCATCTGATGTTCTCGAATGGCCTCCTGGGTCAACACGTTCCTCAACTGTTTCAGTTCATCACTTGCCATTTCCTACAACAGCCATAGTGTTTATTTATATTATGTTAGATTATGTATTGACTTCTGATATCTTTCTAGGTAGAAGATATTTGTTTGACAACATTTTCTTGACACTGAAGACTGGAGTAATGATGCTGAAAATTGACAGCTTTGTCATCACAGGAATAAATTACATTTTAAAATGCAATAAAATAGAAAACATTTATTTTAAATTGTAATAAAATTTTACAATATTACTGTTTTAACCTGTAATTGTTATTTATTATTTATAAATTGAAATTATTTAAGGGCCCACTGAAGCGCCTTGAAATGTGCAGCATTATTCAATGTGTTGACGTAATTTCTACTGAGACAGGAAGACAGGGCTGGACATGTTAAACAGCTCCTCCCCTTTTTTAAAATAGCCAACAGCGTTTCGCCTCAATGGAAAGCATATTTACACTGTCTTAATTGTTCCCTATCCCCTAAATAGTGCACTATGTGCCATTCACCATGTATAAAATAGTAAATGTATGAACAAGTGACCGATTTTAGCCGCAGCTTCAGCGTCTATTTATAATGTAGGGGGAGGTACACTTTAGATTCTAGACAGCATTGATTGTACAAAAAATCTGATAAGAAACTGAAGTGCAGCGTGATGTCATCAAAATCATTTATCCCTATTAGCGGAAGTAGGAGACTAAGTTTTGAATGCTTATATCTTCTAAATACAATTTTTTTCATTGTTTTGGAACACACTAGCTTATAAGAGTAAGGCTAACATATTCATACCAAAAGCCAAAAAACGTCATTGATTTTGATTCAGAAATTTTGATTTCATGGCGACTTTAAAGGGATAGTTCACCCAAAAATGAAAATTTGATGCTTATCTGCTTACCCCCAGGGGTATGTCCAACTGCCCTGCGCATCCAGTTAGTGAGGTCTGAACGGGCTCTGACAACGGAAGTGATCTCTCGCACTCATTGAAGCAAAGCGCGAGACATCACTTCCGTCATCAGAACGCGTTTTCTGACCTCACTAACCGGATGCGCAGGGCAGCTGGACATAGTGGTGTTTTAGAGGTAAAAAATTATATAAATACCGTTCGGTTTCTCGCACAAACTGATCGTTTCGTGTCTTAGGACATCAACGTGTTGTCACGAGCTGCAGGGTTTAATTTGGATTTGTCTGTGCATGTTTTTTTGACTCTTATAGACGAAGTTCGCATTGACATGCATTATACGACTGACAGACGGCAACAGTTGGAGTTAAAAATCTTCATTTGTGTTCTACTTAAGAAACAAAGTCACCTACATCTTGGATGCCCTGGGGGTAAGCAGATAAACATCAAATTTTCAGTGCAGCAGGCGCAATGATATTACGCAGCGCCTCTCACACAGCGTCTCCATGGTTGCAAGGCACGCTCCCTGTGCAAACAGGGGGTCACAGCCGCTGCGGAATATTATTGCGCCTGCTGCACCCATGATACGGCAGCAAAGTTCCTTGATTATTACGCCAGAATGGGAGTATAGTTCCTAGCCATATCGGCCTAGAAAAACGCAACTTTTAATTTTCCGTCGGTCTTAGTACACGATGTAACTACAGAAGAGTCAAGTTTTAAATAGGAAAAATATCAAAACTCTTTGGTCATTTTTGAGCGAGATGCTAACGGTCTAATCAGATTCAATGAACTATGCTAAGCTATGCTAAAAGTGGTACCGCCAGACCCGGAGATCGGCTGAATGGATTCGAAAACGGTAAAACTCAACTGTTTAACTCTAGGGGAGTTGGAAAATGAGCCTATTTTCAAAAAAAGTGGAGTGTTCCTTTAAGAGTTCCAAAATGTGCAATCTACCTCAGCAGTCATGGTGGCGATGCGGCTCAACTCGATGGCTCCAGCTAAGACATTTTTACGCAGATTGGGATTTTTAGGATCCTTCAGGTTACTTATGCGGCTGCGGACTCTGTTCTTGTATTTCATGTCTGTGGCTTTTATCTCCTGGTAGATATGTAGGCAGAGGAGGACAGTTAAGGAGATCTACTTTTGAATTTTAAGAAGTGGCTTCAAGAGGATTCTATACTCATTTTTACAAAGCAAGTGACTGTCAGCCAATAATGTCCACAAAGGATATGATCCTCAATTTCCGCCGCCATGCCCTCACAGTTTGTCCCATAGTCTTTAAAGTCATCTAAGAGGAAAGAAAAGCACATTGTAAAAAAATGAAAAGCTCATCTCCACAATAATGAACATCAAAACGATATATGTCAATATGTCTGTGTGGGTGTCAAGTGTTTGTCATTGTTTGTTTTGCATACCATCTGTACGTAGTGCGGCAGTCAGCATTTCAATGCATTTGTCCCTGATGGAATCCCCGGTTTGCAGACGAGGAGATAAAGGACCCACACTGGAGCTAAGCGACGGAGAGAGGGGGCTTGTGGGTGTTGTAGGCGTCTTTGGGGTCTCTGGTTTACTCTTGCTGTATGGGAAAAACAGGAAGCAGGAGATTTTTATTCTCTAATGACCATGTGACAATTTGACTTTCAGTTAAACCAAAGCAGGAAAAGAGAATTCTAGTTTTATTTTCTAAATTTAAAATAATTTAAAGACAGAATGTTCCAACATCCCAACAGTATCATTGATTACTGCTGTCTGTTAACATTATTTTCATGATTTGTTGAGTTTTTGTGGTGTATTACAACTGGGACATGAAACCATGTCCATTTAAGCATATCTGAAACTATCCAAAAGGATGAGAGTGAGAACATAATGCCATAATAAAGCAATATGGCATGCTGGTCACAGGTAAATGAGATAAATAATAATAAACTTGCCTTTCACTATATTTCTTGGCCTGAGGTGAGTTGCCAGACCTTGAGTTAGTAGAATCTCTCCTGGAGAAATAAGACATGAGAGTTTACAGTAGGCATTCTGTGTCAAACACGGAAGTAATGCATTTACCGTTGTAAAGAATCAGCAAGTGTGAATTAGGGATGTGTGAGACTAGTCAGCTAATTGGTATTGCTGCTAGTCGACATTGGAAATACTAGTCATACATTTTTTTGCACATTTATTTTTTGCACACTATTTCAGCTTATTTTTAAAATAATTGTGTTTAACAGCAGAATTTCTGGTGAAAAACTACAAACGACTTGATTAGGAAAGCCGCACACCTGTCTATATAAGACCTTACAGCTCACAGTGCATGTCAGAGCAAATGAGAATCATGAGGTCAAAGGAACTGCCTGAAGAGCTCAGAGACAGAATTGTGGCAAGGCACAGATCTGGCCAAGGTTACAAAAAAATTTCTGCTGCACTTAAGGTTCCTAAGAGCACAGTGGCCTCCATAATCCTCAAATGGAAGACGTTTGGGACGACCAGAACCCTTCCTAGAGCTGGCCGTCCGGCCAAACTGAGCTATCGGGGGAGAAGAGCCTTGGTGAGAGAGGTAAAGAAGAACCCAAAGATCACTGTGGCTGAGCTCCAGAGATGCAGTCAATCATCACTGCAGCCCTCAACCAGTCGGGGCTTTATGGCAGAGTGGCCCGACGGAAGCCTCTCCTCAGTGCAAGACACACGAAAGCCCGCATGGAGTTTGCTAAAAAAACACCTGAAGGACTCCAAGATGGTGAGAAATAAGATTCTCTGGTCTGATGAGACCAAGATAGAACTTTTTGGCCTTAATTCTAAGCGGTATGTGTGGAGAAAACCAGGCACTGCTCATCACCTGTCCAATACAGTCCCAACAGTGAAGCATGGTGGTGGCAGCATCATGCTGTGGGGGTGTTTTTCAGCTGCAGGGACAGGACGACTGGTTGCAATCGAGGGAAAGATGAATGCGGCCAAGTACAGGGATATCCTGGACGAAAACCTTCTCCAGAGTGCTCAGGACCTCAGACTGGGCCGAAGGTTTACCTTCCAACAAGACAATGACCCTAAGCACACAGCTAAAATAACGAAGGAGTGGCTTCACAACAACTCCGTGACTGTTCTTGAATGGCCCAGCCAGAGCCCTGACTTAAACCCAATTGAGCATCTCTGGAGAGACCTAAAAATGGCTGTCCACCAACGTTTACCATCCAACCTGACAGAACTGGAGAGGATCTGCAAGGAGGAATGGCAGAGGATCCCCAAATCCAGGTGTGAAAAACTTGTTGCATCTTTCCTAAAAAGACTCATGGCTGTATTAGATCAAAAGGGTGCTTCTACTAAATACTGAGCAAAGGGTCTGAATACTTAGGACCATGTGATATTTCAGTTTTTCTTTTTTAATAAATCTGCAAAAATGTCAACAATTCTGTGTTTCTCTGTCAATATGGGGTGCTGTGTGTACATTAATAAGGAAAAAAAATAAACAAATGATTTTAGCAAATGGCTGCAATATAACAAAGAGTGAAAAATTTAAGGGGATCTGAATACTTTCCGTACCCACTGTATATATATATATATAGTATATTATCCCGTTTCATGGGATTGTAGTTCTTTCAATCACTCAAGTCGTTAAGTGCACAGCCTTGTATCTTTTTTACTATCTTCTGGGGGTTTATTAGACTAGTCCACTAGTGGGTTATAAAATTTCCTTTTAAATGTTAATGAAATTAGTTGTGGTACACATCCCTATTTTGGATACTTGACTAATTCATTGCAAGACCAACTGCATTACTTTAACAGGTTACCTTTCCAATTTAGTTTCACTCGATTGTCGTTTTAAAAGGTGATGGCTTGACTTGGAGTCGGTAGAGTCCTTACTGCAATAAAAGAGCAAAACACAAATGCCTGATTGTCAGTAACCATTTCATTTGGCCTGGAAATTCCACACATTTTAAAGTGTTTTTTTTTTTGTTTTTTTTACTAATGCATGAGCAGACCTTTCTCTCCGTCCTTCTATGCTCAGCTTTCTAGGATGGAGCTTTTTGGAATCGGTGGAGTCCTTTCTAGAAATAAAAGCAGAGTAGGGAATTTTGGTTACAAATTTAAATGAATATAAAGAAACCGCAATTCTTGCAAATCACCACCAAACTCCCAAGACAAAACAACAATAATGCATGCACTTCTGCTGCCCTCTGCCTTCATTCTGCTGCAAAACATCTATTCGAACCTCTCAATCTTGAGCTTCATTGATGGTCTTTTGAGTGGTTTACTGTGTCTTGTGTCTTTTCTGGGGAAAAAAGCATCATCTAAGCACTATGAGATGGCAAACAAATATTACCACAAGCCATATAAAGACTTTATCCAAATTAAATCAAAGCGATAGTTCACACAAAAATGTCAATTCTCTTATTCTTGTCATTCCAAACCTGTATGACTTTCTTTGAATTTAACACACAAGACATATGGATGACTTTTATAATACTTTAAAGGTACTTTATGAGGCATGAAAGCTCCCGTCTCCATTCACTGGAACTGCATGAAAAAGAGCGACCAGTGCAGTGTTCAAGATTTTCCTTTGGTTTTCCACTAAAGAAAGTCATACAGGCTTGGACCAACATGAGGGCAAGTAAATGATGCCAAAATTATCATTTTTTGGGAGAACTATTCTTTTAAAATAGTAACACCAATGGTTTAGTTAATCGAAACACTATGCAACATCAAATTTAATTTCACTCAACAATGGTGTCGTCCAGGGGTTAGTATTCATCATGTTTCAGACCTATCTTTCTCATTGTGTTCAGACGTCCGTCGCTTCGGGTCTGATGTGTTTTTTCTATAGTAAAACAGCTTTAGTTATTCTTCAGACGGTGAAGTAATTCAAACACAGGCATACAGCTTTTAATATCAACATGCTTTTCATTTCCCCTGACCCTAACCTTTCTTTCTCTTTGTCTTTATTTGTGTCTAATGAGGGACGTTTTGTAGGAGGTTGAAGATGAAGAGGAACAGGAGGGAGAGGAGCACTGGGATCCGCTGTTTCTTTTCTAAGCAAAGAAAGTCACTGATTATTTATGAAACAAAGAACACCGCACTTTGTTAGAACACAGTGTTATGCTAAAATAATGTTGCAAGCGACTGAAAGTACTTTGTTTACTCAAAAAGACAATACTCCAAGCCCTAACCTTTCTTTCTTCATCTCTCGTTTCTGAGGAGGATGTAGATGAAAAGGTAAAGGAGGAAGAGGGGCATTCGGATCAATTTCCTTCTTTGCCCTAGGCAAAAATATACAATTCAAATGTGGCGTTACAATGAGAACAATGGAAAAACTTGTGCTTGTGGTAATACTAAGTCATCTAGTGATCTTGAAATTATAATTTACAATTTTCTATCAATTGAATACTGAATCATTTAGAGCCACCACCACTATTTTACAAAATAAAACAAACAAAATCAAAACTAATGCTAGTATATTTTATTGTTCTCTTATATTTACTAAAAATGCTCTTTATCACAAAAGAGGACCAATAACTTGAACTGAAAGGGTCTCAGACCTTTCTTTGGGCTCCTCTAGTGATGGACGTTTGGGAGGAGGAGAAAGGATAGGAGCAGGAGGAGGTAAAGTTTCAGAAGGATCTTTCCTGTGAAAATAGATATTTAGTGGTGACCCCCTATGTGGGATATTTACTACAATTACTATAAATAATACAAATTATGAACTCGTTCTCCTGATTGCAATCCCTGACCTTTCTTTCTTCACTTCTGATGAGCGCTTAGGGATAGGAATAGGAGGAGGAGGAAGTGGAGGATGAGGGTGATGATGAAGAGGAAAAAGAAGTTCATGTGTGTCTTTCCTGCAGAATAATAAGCCAGTCTCATTGCAGTATTGACTCAACATGAAAGCAGATATTTTCACGTCACACACTGCATGCACTTCTAGCACAATGTCTAACCTTTCTTTCTTTCCATCTATGAAGGGACGCTTAGGGGGATGAGACTGAAGAGTAAGAGACTGTAAAGAACCCAGAGTGTCTTTTCTGTATAAGAGATGTAAACATCCAATTTCAGCATTTAAACTACACAGACACTACCATTCAAAAGTTTGGGGTCAGTAAATGTTTTTAAAGTCTCTTATACTCACCAAGGCTGCATTTATTTGATCAAAAAATACAGTAATAAAAAAAAATTATTACTATTCAAATTGTGATTTAATCATGTGATGGTAAAGCTGAATTTTCAGCATCGTTACTCCAGTCTTCAGTGTCACATGATCCCTCAGGAATCATTCTAATATGAGGATTTGTTGCTCAAGAAACATTTCTCATTAGTATAAATGTTGAAAAAAAATGCTGCTTAATATTTTTGTGAACACTTTTTAATGAGGAATAGGAAGTAATATTATAAATGTCTTTATCACTTTTGATCAATTTTATGTGTCCTTGGTGAATATAAGTATTAATTTATATAAAAAAAATTAAAAAAAAATCTGACTGAACCCAAAGTTTTGAAGAGATAGTGTATTTCTTTTGCTGTATCAGCAATCACAGTAGATAGCATGCAGTATGATCAATAGACTGCATCAGAAAATAAAACTTTTCACACTACGATGATGCGTTCTTAGCTAACACTTGCCAAACACATGCAAAAAGCTCTGACCTCTCTTTCTTTACATCTACTGATGAGCGTCTTAGAGGATGGTGAGAAATGATCGAAGCAGGAGGGAAAAAATCAACGGGAGCATCTTTCCTAAACAAAAGTGAAAATTCATCTTTACAACTCTGCTTGCCCAGCATACAAGTGGGAACAATAAAACAAAATGATATCACCAGGCTTGTGCATCATTCAGAATTGAGAAAAGCTTATTTTAAGGAAATTCCTGAATTTGAATTGAGATAGCAAACATGATGTAGAATCTTAATTAAAATTTGAATTTAAGGATGATAGAAATTACTATGTAGTGTAGTATTTAGACTATACCTTGTTGGACATTTTGTCGTGCTGTTGAGAGAAAAATTAATTGTTCATTTTATTGTTTTGTTGTTTGAGTACTTACTTTATCTGATCAATGTAAACAATATATTTTATAATTCAGGGGAAAAAATAGGCATACATAGTCACAAATTAATACTGCAATTAACAATTTTGTTTTGTTGAAAAACAACTAAATTCTTATGGTGCGTGACTCTTACCATCACACAGTCAGTTTCTGGGATTGACAACCGCATTTAGTGCGAGTCTCGAAATGTCCAGTTCACACAGCAACTTACAGTAGCGTCCCGAATGCTGTCTGTATGAACGTGCAGCGGGAGTCAAACCAGTGTTCCTTACCAATAACCATAGTGACAGTGAACAAAGTAATATCAAAGATGGCGACGTCCATAAAACTGAAAAGTCTCATCACATTTTGACACGGCAAGAGTCAAAACAAGCCGCGAGTTCATCCGTCAAATCTTCATTAACCGACAGTTGGAACATTTGAGTCGCACACAAAACTGATGGGTGCGGCTCCGGTGGAGAGAACAGTGACTGGATACCAAAAGATGACACAAAGCTCATATCTCCTTCGCTGCAAGTTACCGAAGCCACACACGGTAGACGCGTTTAATAACCGTATTGTGTGTGAACCTAACCGTATTAAGGACGTCACCGTCGACCGTTACGACTGCGGTCACGCCCACTGAGTGGCACAAAGACTGAGCAGCAGCATTGGTTTTCAGCGTGAATGCCGCGAAAAACACACAAAACACTTCCAAAACGGGAAAGATCTTTGCGACTGACTGTACAAATAGCTTTGACACAAAACCTGAGGTATATATTTAAAGAGTGCCGAAAGCTACAGAAAAAAAGAAGCAAATGGATCACTGCAATTCACAGAAACAGCTGGACTCCAGGCAGAGAAACATGGATTTGCAGTTATCATTTTGTGTCAAATTGTTGGATTTTGAGGTAAAATCATATCGTATATATTGTATTTTTATATATTCTGTTGACAAATCATCAATTAAATATTTACCATCTTATATTCTGCATAATTGGGTGTTTTTAAATAAACACTGAAAAAAACTACACAAGTTTTAGGGCTGGACGATATGACGAGATATATAACATTGATATAAGTGATTACGCGGATCTAAACCTACCTATATTGAAGTTATATAAAATATTCACAGGCATATTTGCTTTATGTATTTCCCCGGCGTCGAAATCAGGCAAATATAAATGTCAGGAAACACGACTCCTGGCTGCATGTCAATATCCATGGATTAGGTTTATTTGACAAGTTGTAAGAAACACTTTCGAGTCCAACCTTTAGTGTAATTCGTTAGTTTTACTCGCGTTTCGCAGTTTCCCCTATTAAATCCGGTCGTGCAGCAGGTTCTTTTGCCACTCAGTCCAGCTGAGGGAGCGCGTTCCGGCGGGAAAGTGACGTCGATGCATACCCTCTATACAGTACTGATAACAGTATTCTGTTGCTGTGTGAACATGGCCATGTGAATTCAGTAAATTGCACTTCCTGTCCAATTCAAACTGAATTCAACAGTTGGACATGAACTGAAATGTCAATTCTTAAATTCTGATTTTTACTCAACAGTAGCAACAGAAAACTACAATGTTACAATTCAGAAAAAGCCATTCATGCAATTGTCATGACCTAGATAACCAGAAACGAGTTTGAAACACTGATACTTTCACCATAATAACATGGCTGCATGTTTTGTGCTTCTTCCTAACCACAGTCACATGCTTCAACCGCATGCACAAGCCCTAACCTCTCCCTCTTCACTTCCCCAGATGGAAGAGGACACTTTGGGGGCGGAGATGAATGCGTCTTTTGGGAGGGAAGATGATCTTTCAGGTCTTTCCTGAACAGAATACACAGAAAAATCTAATGGCACAGTTTGGGAGGAGCAGAGGGGCTTTATGCAGTGGGGCTTCTCACCTCTCTAGCTCCTTTTTATTGTTAATAGATTGTTTCTCTTTTTTCTGGTCACTTTCTTGTTTTCTGTTCCTGAGCTCTGCATCTCGTTTCTCTCTTCTGTGTTTTTCATCGGGTTTCTTGTTGAAGTCTAAGTCTGGTTTAATTTCCGTTGTCAACCTTCGTGGACTGACGAGATAAACAGGTTATACTTCATAACGCAAACCACTTTGCTTAATTCACCTTCTGCATTAACCGCCCTAGTAAATGTTTCTGGGAAGAGGTTCCCAAAAGCTTTCAATTACACTGTACAAAACTGGGTCTGGAATACTTCCATGTTTGCCCTGTTATCAGCAAACATACCTGGACTCTCTCTCAGGAGACGTCCTGTTGGGTGACCCTGATGGCTTGCTTGGATGACTGCCATTCTCATTTGTCTTCTCAGACTTTTGGTTTTGAGCTGATTCTGACAAAGACAAAAGGCATATAAATTAATACTGCATATGTGAATAACACTATAAATATTGTGTATTATGAACCTTTTTAAAATGGGATTTGGTGTAATTTTAAGTTTAAGCTGAGTGATTTTTTTTATTTAAAACATTATCCCTACCTAAAAGCTTCTTCCAGTTTTTGATAAGAATCTTTGCCAAGTTGACAACATCCTCATCTGTGCAATGTTTTCTTATTCCGTTGACAGACATGCCAATTCTTGTATCCTGGAACAAAGTCAATATTAAACGTTAGACAAAGGAAAGCAAGAGATATCAGACAACCTATGGTGACATTCACAAGAACAGCTGCATTTATGCACTGATCAGTCTGATGTATCGGTTTTATCATTTAAGTCTCTCACATCATTTTAAAACTTACATTTCAAATGTAGGTAATTATAAAAATCTCTATTTTACTCTAACATGGATATTTTGATTTGCACTGTTACATTGTGTGTGTGTATATATGGCTCTTTGTGATACCTTAGATTTGCAGCTATATTTCCCTACAGGAATCAATCAAGTTTGTCGATTCAAATACAATTGATCCAGCAGACATACCTGAAGAAGCTTCAGTGTCATGTTGAAATTTTTCAATTCTCTCAGAAGATCTAGAGCTCCGTCCTAAGCAGACAGGGAGATAGTATTTTGACAATTATTTAATTATTGTTAACTGTTATGATTTTTCTCAATATTTTCCTGTATTTTACTTGTTTGTATTGTAATAACACATCATAAGATAATGTCACTAGTGCCACATTTCAAACATTTGGCCTACAACACTTTTTTTATTTTTATTTTTTATTTGTGTTTCACAAATGAAAGAAAGTCATACTGGTTTGAAACAACAAGAGGGTGAGTAAATTATGGCATAAGTTTCATTTTCATTTTTGGGTGAACTATCCCTTTAAATTCTGTGCTCATGCGCGTGAAACTATTTGAGTCGGCCAAAACAATACATACACTCACCGCCTTCTCGACCTTGTGCCATTTACTACGAGGAATCAATACATACATGCTGTTAAGTATTAACAAAAACGTGCATACATGTCAACAAAACTGTCTATAATGACGCACTTTTGTCCTCTTTCTTGTCGCTGCCCTGAATAAATCTAAAGTAAATCTGCGCAATCCTCAACTAGCACCTGTTGTCACATATGCGTCTGTAGTCACATTACACATTACCGTCTCTCTCACTTGCAACAACATTAAACAACGCGTGAGCAAGCCTGTACCTTAATTAAGCAGAATTAAAACGGCGCAAACACACGTGCAAACAAGTTCAAATGAGTTATTCATAAGCAGCATGCGCAGAGATCGCACAAACAAACAGCGTGAAGCGTTGCGTTAAAATTAGGATCTCACCATGTTATTTCTAGACACCATCTTGTCTAGTTTTTTAGCAATCCGCAACAGGTCCTCCTCTCGCGTCATTGTGTGCGCATTAATATGCAGTGAGTGAAAATGAGATGTGTTTATAATACGTTATGTCATAAAAATCTTATTAACTCAGCGAAATGTACGAAGTTTTGTTCCCACGCATAAGTTGCTCCTGCACGGTCAGTTGAGTCGGGGGGGCGGGGCCTTCGGGACAGTCGCAGTTGTCAATCAAGTCATCTGGATTTATTACAATTCCTAAATATAGATGTTACCAGGGGGCGATAAAAGTTCTGTGATTTTTTTTTAGGAGGGACATACTATGAAGTTTGTTACTTTGGGTCTATTGTATTTTATGCCTGTTTTTGAATCAGTTTTTCCGATTAAGAGCCAAATTCTGGTAACGCTTTATGAACGACGTTTACATGTTTCACAGCCATTCTTGTAGTCTGCCATTTAAATGTTTATTGAATGTTATTTAAGTGTTTATTGATTAAACTCGACCTCTCACAACTCTAATATAACTCACGTTTGCCTGGACATACGTTTGCAAGCATAACTCAAAAGCATCAGACCGTGTGTGGCAAATAAGAAGCAAGTTTTGAGGCATTTGGTTCAATGGACTTTACTGCACAATAAAACTCGACAGATTTAACATCAGTTAAGCAGCAGATGGCAGCACCGTGTCATATATTAATGTCTTCTGACGGTTGCATCTTCTGTGGAAGAACTGCAAATATAGCCTGTGCAAACGACTATAAAGAAATAGTTCACTCAGAAATTAATATAATTTACTCATACTCATGTTGTCCCGTGACTTTCTTTCTTCTTTGGAACACAAAATGTGAGATTGACAGAATGTTAGGGACTGACAGCGTTGGTAACCATTCACTGAATCTCTTAAAGAAAAATGGAAAGACTGTCAGTCAGCATCTCCTTTTGAGGGTAAAAGTGTTTTCATAGACACTTAAGCTTTATACAACCTGGAATAGCCTACTCATTTAAAATGTAGGCACTATTTGGCTTTATTTTGTAGCTTGTGGGAGGGTGGATTTTCATAAACCCTCCTACACTTTTCATCACACTCTTTCTGTAGGAACATTGTGATGTGGGGCCTGGATGTCTTATTGTTATTCATTCAAATGTGCAGAGCATGTTTGAGAAGCTAAAATAAAGCTCAATGCGATTCCATGTTGGGATGACCTCAGATGACATCTGTCCTAAAATAACACAGCGAATATGTTGTGGCATTTTTCCCACCAAAGATCTGCACAAAATGCACCTTCACCATAACATCAGCGACATTTCATGGCCTTGTATATACAAATATTCATCACGTCCTCTTAGCTACCTTTATTGCAAGTGTGTGCTTCCTCCGATGTCTTCACCCTAAATAACCTCTATGGCTTCGATGGTTGCATAAATTATATAAAATTATCAACATACGTTTAAAATGTGCTGAATTACAGCAGATTTCTGGGAAACGGATCTATCATTACCCTTTTCAAGCACCCCACATCAGTCAGCAAAGGCAACCAGTTCTCAACTGCAACAGACAGACAAGTAGAATTTGCCTGGAAGGCCCGGTTTTCAAACCACAAAGAAAAAAGAACGAGAAAAAAAGAAGAGACTTGAAAAATGGTTTTCCTTTTGATGACCTCCCGCTTCAATTTTATGACAAAATAATGAATCCGCCAGTACCCACCTACAGTGTCTTCTCAGAGAGTTTGCGGTGTCTCTACCAATTATAGACACAAGACGCCGGACTCCGGCAATTATGGAGAGTCTGAGATGACATCAGACCAGAAAATGAATGATTTCACCGTGCTTCAGTTTTTTTAGGCGCAGAGAGCCCCTGTAATAAAACGCAAAGATGCTAGGCTGGATTGCCACGGCATGCACACCAGCCTTTGGTTAAGGGTGTATTTATAAAATCTCAGCAAAGAACTTTTTTTTTTTAAGTTGGATATTTCCTAGCATGTTTGTGTGGAAACATTTTTGAAGGAACTGATATTTGCTGAGGATTTGAGGCCCTCGCACGCCAGGACCAGAACTAGTGCTTTGTATACAGTATGCCTGGCCGAAACCACAAAGGTGTGTTTGTCATTACAACTCTGAGAAAAGACGGATATTAACAGTGTTTCATTCAACGTAATTAGTCTGATGTAGCTCAGATGCTGCAAACCGTGTTAAACAATGACCCAAAATTCCAGACACTATTCAGTGGTTCCTTGCTACATGTGTCTATGCAATTACAGCCTTTTAATAAACTCGTGCTGTATCGTCACAGACATCAATTGCTTCAAAAAAGGAACTTGGTATCACGCTCAAATTCCTGCAATTGACAAGACGTGCCTTTGTGATACCACAGACGCTGAACTCCATAACGAGATAGTTAAAGGCAGAAGTGTGTTAGTGTGTAAATCCCCTCTTACTCTCATTTCCCTTCCTATCTGCCATTAATCCTTTAGTGAGAACATCCACATCCCCTTACTTAGCCTACACTTTTCCTGCTGCCAAATTCAGAGCAGTTTTTACCACCTACAAGCCCAGTTTCACTTATTTCTTAATCAGCTTAAAGCGTATTAATCGGCTTGAGAGTTGCAATGAGGTGAAATCTTTTAAACTGGCATTGAAAAAAAAAACATATATTGGTATGTTTTAATTTTTGATAAACACCTTAACTACTGTTCAAAAGTTTGTGGTCATTTTTTTTAAAGAACTACAATTGTTTTTTCTTCAGCAAGGATGCATTAAATTGATCAAAAGTGACAGTAAAGACATTGTAATGTTACAAAAGATTTATATTCCAAATACATGCTGCAAAGAATCTTGAAAAAAATAAAAATATCACCGTTTCCATGAAAATATTAAAAGCACAAATGTCTTCAAAATAGATAATAATAAGAAATGTTACTTGAGCACCAAATCAGAATTTTAGAATGATTTCTGAAGGATCATGTGACACCGAAGATGGCTGCTGAAAATTCAGCTTTGCCATCACAGGAATAAATGACATTTGAAAATATATTTCAAAAGATATTAAATTGTAATACTATTTCACAACATTAAGTTTTTTTAAAGGAGATCTATTATGCCCCTTTTCACAAGATGTTATATAAGTGTCTTGTGTCTCCAGAGTGTGTCTGTGAAATTTCAGCTGAAAATAACACACAGATCATTTATTATAGCTTGTCAAATTTACCCCTATTTGGGTGTGAGCAAAAACAGGGCGTTTTTGTGTGTCTCTTTAAATGCAAATGAGCTGCTGGCCCCCTTTCCAAAAGAGGGCGGCGCTTTAACAAAGCTGGAGAATCTCACGCAGCCAAAATGACGATCGTCAGTAGCGGTGTTCAGCCTAACATTGTTCAAACCGGAGTCGGGCGCTGATGGTTATGTAAATTTTGGGGTTTGTGATGTCACCAACCCAGGAAGAAGCTTGTTGTAGTCCCTACCAGCCATTTGTTGTAGTCCTTAAAAAGTGATTTCTGTAAAAGAAAATATCTCCCTTTGCATTGAACTTTGAGCTTCATAACTTCGAAGATGTTGTTTATGCTCAAACAGCAACATTACACACTAACTAAAGATAAAAAGTAAAATCATAATCAAGGACCCCTTATAATCTTGGTGAGCATGAGGTTTTTGATTGATTTTATATTGATTTATACAGTTATTTTCACAGTTTTCTTTAAATTCAAGCATAATGGAGCCAAATCTGTGGGTCATGGGGCAGATCACAAACTCAATCTTGGTTGCAATGTAATTTTGGCAAAATGTGTAGTTACTACATTTTGCCTTTGTAGGGCAATACGGATGATAATTATCATTAACATAACATATGCATGTCAGCAGTTGATGCAACAGTTCCAGTTTGTTTTTGGCAATCTACAAATCCAATTTTGGATATTCTTATCAGGTCTAGTTCATAGAGATCAGCAGAGTTTTTCAGACTTTGCTGATAAACAACCAATACTGCAGTCTGTAGACGTCTCTCTGTCATTCACACTAATCTGCTGGCTCAGCTTTTCATTAGTTGCATTAGCTCTTTGCTGCTGCAAGAGAAAATTTAAAAGCTTTTTGGCTTTCTTTGGGCTGATGCCAGCATATTTTGAGGATGGAGGATAAATGTGGACCCCTTTTACATGTGTTGAAGTTATCTGCATATAGGATAAGTATTGCATTAACCACTAGGAGAACCAGTGCTTTAGTCTTTAAAATATGTGTTGGTTTCGACCACTGAAGCCAACCATTAAAAAAGTGCACTTGTATCAAGGCTACACCTCAAGACTATAGACGTGTCCTGTGAAAATACAGTGATCATCCACAGACATACTTAGCTCATTGTTATAATCTGATAATCAGTCAACTTCAACTCCTCTCAGTGTTTATAACCCTGTTTATAACACACTCATCTGTTACTATGAGACACATCCTCCCCTACACCGCATTTTTGGTTAAATACATTAAGGGTTTTTTTTCTTTTTCAAAAGAAAATAATATTTTTATTCAGCAAATATGCATTAAATTGATCAAAAGTGACAGTAAAGACTTTTAAATAGTAACAAAAGATTTCTTAAATTAAAAAAATAAAATACTTTTTTTGACATATTTTATACATTTGTATTTTTAAAGTTGTTCAAATATTACCTTTCATGCAAAGTGTAATATAGCTGTTTGTGAAGGTATAAGGTTTGCAAAGTTGCACGACTGATAAAGTTATTGTCTCCTATAAAATAATTGATTCAGAATTGCTGAAACGAGTCATCAGCAATTTCAGTCTCACTTCCTGTTACAAACCTACGTAGCAATGTAACAAATTTGCATAATGCCAGCCTGTGGTCTTCATTGGCTGCCAGCAAATGTTGTCTACTTTGACCCGCCCTCAAACACTGTTGTAGCTGCGAATCCACTTTGCATGCACTTAAAAAGGTTGAAGACTTATGCTTGAACAGATATGGAAAAACCAATGGCATCATTCATATTACTGTGTATCAAATGCTGAGGAAGCCTCTGGAGCTGAAATTCAGATATGGTAATAGGCGTTTTGTTTCCGACACACACTGTAAGCGGTAGACCAATCACAACAGATTGGGCCATGAGGCTCTTGTGTCATTTTTCCTTTATGACATCACTTCATACCTGGACGCTTGGATAAGAGAGTTTTGGAGGTTCCATGGTGCTTGGCAAAGACTTGCAGGAGTTTTTACCTCCTTAAAAAGTGCAAAAACAGAGAGTAGGACATAAACTCACAAAATCTCCAATAATAATGGGTATATGTTGAAGCGAAATGGTACCTCTCATCACAAATTATTCTTAACCCTTTTAAGCCTGTCACTGACTATTTGTGTTGGAAAGTATAAATGACGACTGGGAAACTCATTTCAACTGTTCTTTCACGTTTGCACAGGATTTATAGATACCACATGATTCTTGCAGTCTAGCGGAAGCAGGGGTCTCCTCTCCAAAAACTGGATGGAAAATCTCCACAATGGCTTTAAGGTCGATCGCAGGTCAGAAGGAAAGAGCCATAAAATGGAGGTAAGGGGTGATGTCACTAGAGAGAGGCCAGAGGTATCTGATGTAATGCAAGAAGCTGTTGGCAGGGCAACTTTCTAAACACATCCGTAGAACAGAGGAGACGTAATCCGTTGGGACTTTAGCACATTGCCTTTATTATTATTGCCCAGAGGGTCAGGGTTTGTAAAAGACGAGGTCCTGTGACTCACCTCCATGGTCAATTTGCTGAGGGTGTTTTCCAAATCAGCCCAAGTGGAGGAAGAGGCCACTAAGCACAGAAGCGGAAAACTCTTTGGTCCAGTCAGTGCTTCCTATGAGGAAAAAGAAGGAAAAATAATATGTTGTTAATAGCTTACTCCATTTTTCTGCTTGATTATCTGTCAGTGAATGTTTTGTGATGAAAATTCAAGAGGGTCTTATATACTGTAGGTTTCAACATTCATAGTCAAAGTTACATTAGCAAATAACCTCAGATTTTTTTTTCCTTTAACAAAAACAAAGAATTATTCATAAGGTTGAGGTTTAGTGGTCTTTCTTTTAAAGCAACGTTACACATGATTCAATTAATGACTCATAAGTTGGCCATTGTAATAGCTGTATCTGGTAAATTAGTTCACAGTTGGAAGACAAACATCCTCTCAATGGACCTTCCAGATCTAAAGTTAGAATCAGTGGGCTAATGTATAAAGCGGATTTTATTAAAGGCAGCAGTATGTCTGCAAGCTTGACTCTAGGGGAGCAGTTAAACACGGTTTTGTGATCTGATTACAATGGCGGGAACTGTCTTACAGTAGAAACATAAATTAAAGTCTTTTAGATGGTCATTAATTAAACCAACAGTTGTATAGACACTGAATTCATAACTAATATGTGATTTTTCAGGTTCAAGTTCAAAATGAGAATGTTTGATACTTTTAATATGTGACTAGTGTCTTGCTTATAGAGAAGTAAGAAGAAAAACAAGGAAGACTCATGACGTTATTTTTTCACCAGAAAAAGGAAGCGTTTGACCTAAATGCTTGACAACAAGCAATTACTAGGAGCGAAGTATGGAGTCAGTCAACAAGAAAACAGGCGGAAGTAAGGATATAACAGAGGGTGATTAGAAAGAAAGAGGCAGAGGAGAGGAAGACATATCTGATCCGATCAAATCCCACTTTGAGCTCTCAGACGGAGGAATCCAGGGTGCAGTGTTGCATCATCACTTTTGAGACTCTTGGATAACAGCAAGCTGTCTCATTATCTTCTGAGAGCTTATCCGTTCTCTACAACAATCATACAGCTGCAAAGACTGAAACTTACTCTCTGTCTAATTGGCTTTGTTGGGAATGGAGTACAAGCTGCACAGTATAGGCTACACTGTATACTGCCTACACTGTAAAAAAAGATTTTATGGTGAAGTAAATACTACAGAAAAAACAAATGTAATTTTTACATGAAAAAGTTAGTTCAGGCAAGAAAAAAAAAAAAAGTAAATTCTATATTAGTACTTGTAGAAATTAAAGTGTAAATATCAACATTATAAAATTAAGTAAAACTACACAACTTTTCTGATACTGGTGTTCCCATCATGCACTGGGCCTTGAATAATTAATGAGGTTGATCACTGTTTTCTGGCTGTATTTACACTGTTTTATCATTGCTTTTGTGGTTAGGTTTAGTAACTTGCCATTTTGACATTTGGAGTTCATTTTCTACTCAAAATGGCACATTCATACTCAAAATCAACCCATCGAATGTTACCGTCATTGTGTAACTGTGTACCAAGTATTGAGGTCTCTGTGTTACTTCTAATATGTAGATTTGGTGTCTACACAATATCTATTGTATTATTTACTTAGATGTTTTTAAGTAAAGCACACACTTTAAAAGCATGGTTTACTTTAGTGTTATATTGTTTGAGTGAAATGCATTGCAAAAGAAACTTCAACTAAGTAGAAATTATTCAACCTTTTACTGGCCAAGTTATTATTTTCTTTGTTAATTTGACTGAACTTAGTCAAGTAGAGTTACTTAATTCCATATTTGAAAATTACTTGTGCAAAAATATGCGTGCAAAAACTTGCAAAAGAAAAATTAAGTAAATTTTACTTATTGTTTTTTATTGTTTATTTAATGTGAAACAGTAAATTTGAAAATGCGAATCATGCAACAATAAACATTTTAAAGGCACAAAATGTAAGATTTTCGGATTAAAATATCCAAAAAACACTAGAAAAATGTTACATATTTTGTTGACCCGTGTACTTACATTATCCCAAATGTTTCCAAGAATGTTTAAATCCAGAGAAATAAGCAATTTTAACCAGGACACGGACCGTGTCTGTGTGTCGTCTATCAATGACATCATACCTGTGTTACCCTCGGTTTTTATTTTGTAGAAACCATGGAAACACCAAAGATGCTTTAATATATTATGTGTTTTATTAGGCAGGTGAGCCACTGTTTGGATACATTCATCGACAGAAAACTAATCATGTTAGATAGCTCAACAAAGTAGGTCTTATTGTTTAAATCTTTTTCTCGATTTACAGCGAGTATGCCTAATATCGATCTAACTTACTGCAGTGTGCACTAAGTGTCACATAGTAGCTTCCGTGTGAGTGCAGAGTAGAACTATAACTACTTTCAACACACAAATGTATCAAATATGATAAAACAGCGCTGCTTAACCCCACATACGCTTGACCGGAAGAAGCGGCGACTGCAGCGTAATAAAAGTTTTGCTGATGTGTTGCGCTCGTCTCTTATTAGCAAGTACTCCAGCGGTCTCATTTCTGCTCGCACAGCACTCGGCCCTGCTTTGCTTCATACTACAGTAACATTAATAATCTCATCCATGAACATGATTTCTGCCCGAGTCCCATCCCGATACTTTACCACCGCTGTAGACGTGAAGACATCCCATGATTCCGCGAAATCAAGGCATCATCAAGCTATGCCTTTGTTTTGAATAAGCGACCTCTAGCGGCAAAAATGTACATATACGTAAAGTAAAATAATATTAATAATATAATAATATTAATGTTAACAATATTGTATATTGTTGTCACGTGAACATGTTATTATTTTAGTCAGTCTAATTATTATCTCATCTTTTTTATATATTAAATTATTATTGTTTATAATTGTATGTATATTGTAATTATTGTATGTATATTATTGCATGTTTATGTTCATTTACATATATTGATAGATGTAATTAATTGATCAGCATATCATATATTTTTTTTAAAAGATGAACAGTATGAACCATTCATACAGAAATAATCTATTGCATAAAATAGTAGTATATTGGTACGCCATTCAAACAAACCCATTGTTTGCCTATCTGGAAGTCTGTCTCTTCATGCATCCATCTGTTTGTAATGTCTCAATCCAAAATGTGAGTGTGCACATGAAAAACACATTCAAATGCACCACTTTCATTTTGCACCTGCATATGTAATGTCTGTCTGCTCAGTGTTTTCGCTCAATACTTTTTTGGCATTAGGCCACTGCTATTACTGAAGCGAAATTACCACTGTGTAAATGTATGTCACATGTGTGTGTTGTGAAGCCATTTTTCAGATAGCAGAAAAGCTGTCTAAGCTCTTTCAGGTTTGGCTCACGATGACAACAAATCTACAGTAGCCATTTCTGTTTCTCTTATTTGTTCTGCTACATCCAGCCTGAGGCATGGAAAATCCCAGCATCAGCCAGAGTAAATATTCCAACAGACAAACTGAACTCTTCAACAAAGCATAAATTTAATTCAGCAGCCCAGGAGGAAAAGCAGTGAAGTTTAATGCTGTAATTAAGATATGACCGGGTCAAAGACATCATTTAAAGGATGGTATGTGAAAATCTTTTAATCAAGTCTGAATAGTTTAGCGCACCTCCTCCAACTGAAATCACTTTTAAACAGGATAAACAACATGATAAGATCACATTTCAAGTGTGGATATATGCTAATTTTGATCAGACTGCACAACTGCTAGAAATAAAGAGTGTATGGACAAATTTGTAAGGACAAAAGGCAAAACCCATTTACTCTATAGCTAAAAACAAACAAATAAACAAACAAACTGAAATCATCATCATCATCTATTTTCTTTAAACATTCAACAGCTTTTATAACAAATAAAATCAAATAAATGCAATATATATTACATAAGTAATATATAAAATATAAAAAAAATATATAATACATGTTATAAATATTATATATTAAAGATTTAAAAAATAAAATAATAGTAAATTAAAATTGTATTTATCTAAAATAAAATAAATAAAACACAACAAAATAAAATAACACTTTCCTTTGCGGTAATAAATACTGACAGTTTATTCTCAATATGACTGCTGCTACCCCACAGCTGTCTAAGCTTAGTGAGAGATTTAATTCCTGCACATAAATCATGGCAATACCCTGAAGTTAGACTTCAGACGAAGGTAATGCAACCCATCTCTAGAGTGTCAACATTATGCTTGAAAATCTCACAGGTATTGAAACACAGTAGGTGGGATGCTGTTATCACACAAATGATCATGTTTTACTTAATTTATTTAATTATTTTAATTGACTTACAGTTCTAACTGGTATGTATTTTTGTGAAAGAGTAGACCACCAGAGAGTACCTGTAAACAACAGAGCTTTTGTTCCAGTAGTAGCCCCCTATTGAAAGCTGAGACTTTTTTTTAATAAAGAAAACCTGTTTTTCTCATCACAGGCAGGGAAGGTCTTGAGCTGACCACCCTTGTGATTGACCTTGTGCTACAGAAGGGGCCACTTCACTTTTGGTTACACAGGAAATTATTTTGGAGAAAATAATTCTGGCTCTGATAATGCATGATAACAACTGCCATATTAAGCCTGTGCATTTTGGCAAAAGGATAAAATGAAGAAACTCTATTTTTGAATAATTTAAACTTTCAACAATATATTTCAATTATGCATTTCAAGCTTTTATGTGACAGGAAGCATCAGTGTGCAAGATACGGTTTCAAAGGGAGGAACTATTTACCTCAAAGTTATCCTAAAATATCTACCCCACCCACCTACACATGTCAGTCACCAATTCTCCTTGGTTTTCTCTAGTTTCTTCCACACACAGAGCTTTTGTGTGTTTTACACAGGATCTGAGCATAGACATAGGAAGTTCAAGCCAACAAGGGAATTGTGGGTGGACATGATGTCACAGTAAAGCTAGTGTGGATGATGCAGGCTGACACAGCAGTGACTGAGTACGAAATGTTATTTCCATATATCGTTTTTATTTCAGCCACAACTTGATGTACAATACGGACATCACACAAAAATGCTTTATGGTTAAAATGAAGTTAATTAAAGACCACATTAAATCAAATATAACAGATTTGTAGCTGTTGGTAAGCTTCAATGTCATTTATAAGCTAGTAAATTTGACAAAACCTGAAGTTCTTTTTTGGTTTAAATGAATAGTTCACTCAAAAATGAAAAATATGCCATAATTTACTCACCATCCTGTTGTGCCAAACTTGTATGTGTTTCTGTCTTCTGTGGAACACAAAAAAGATATTTCTGTCCATACAATGAAAGTCAATGTGGTCCAACATTATTTGGACAACAACATTCTTTGAAATATCTGAAGATAAGAGTGAGTAAACTGCCACATCATTTTGATTTTTGGGTGAACTATTTATTTAAGAAGTCCATTTTGTCAAATGTAACAGATTACCTCTTTTTCTTAAAAACACTGGGATTTAGATGAACATACAGTAAAGTTGTCAAAATCTTGTTTTTCTCTACCTTCCATCCTGGGAATCCATTAAAAATAAGGTTCACAAGATTCACGTGTGATGGTGTTAAATCAGCCCTAGTATTTGAGATAGACTGCACAAAAGTTGCCATCACATACCTCATGATGGAAGTATTCCTCAATAGTGACCTTGGGAATTTGGCTCATCTTTTAGCCAAACAAAATATAAATGAAAGCAAAGTGACTTTCCAAATAAAACAAAGCAAAGGGGGAAAACACAATAATGCAACAACAAAACCATCCAAAAACACCAATGGTAGTGAATAAACATCAAAAAACCACACAGACAAACTTGTATCAGAACCACTATGGAAATACATGGCCATGTGTGTTCTCTTAGACCTGAAAAGGCCAATTCACACTGCACAGACAAACGCCAACAAACAAGTTGGCTTTTGGATTTTATGAAAAATAACTGTCATGTTTACACTGCCCCAACAGACACCAAATTCCAACCAACACAGACAGAGGTAACAAACGTGTTAGTTGGTGTTTGTCTGTGCGGTGTGAATTGACCTTAAGGTTTAAATGAAGTCCGTAATGATCATCTTAAAGGATTAGTTCACTTTCAAATAAAATTTTCCTGATAATTTACTCACCCCCATGTCATCCAAGATGTTCATGTCTTTCTTTCTTCAGTCGAAAAGAAATTAAGGTTTTTGATGAAAACATTCCAGGATTATTCTCCTTATATAATCAATGGCCTCCAAACGATTGAAGGTCAAAATGACAGTTTCAGTGCAACTTCAAAGGGCTTTAAACAATACCAGACAAGGAATAAGGGTCTTATCTAGCGAAACAATCGGTCATTTAAAAAAACCAAAAACAACGGTATATGCTTTATAAACACAAATCATCGCCTTCACGTGCTTCCGCTTTCAGTATTCTTCAAAAAGCTTACGCTGTATGTCCTACGCCTGCCCTATTCTACTTACGGAAAAAAACTTAACTGGCGCCGCGTTCGTTCCGTAAGTTGAATAGGGAAGGCATAGGACATAGAGCGTAAGCTTTTTTAAGAATACGGAAAGCAGAAGCACATGCAAGGCAATCATTTGTGTTTATATATTCCTGGAATGTTTTCATCAAAAACCTTAATTTCTTTTCGACTGAATAAAGAAAGACATGAACATCTTGGATGACATGGGGGTGAGTAAATTATCAGGAAAATGTTATTTGAAAGTGGACTAATCCTTTAAGTAACAACAGGAATTCTGATGCATTGATCTATGGATACTTAGACTAAAACCCAGGAATAAATACACCTGAAAAAGTGTTTGATAGCGGCTTCTTCTGTAAATCAATACCACAAAGTCACAGACAGTTGATAAATAACAAAGGAAACTTTCACAGAAACCAGTGGAACTTCAGGAAAGAGACTGATGACATTAGGGTGCCTGTATATTTTTTCAACCTTGATCAAGGACTAAGAACACTACTTCCCAGCAGCAGCTTCTAAGAATCAAGGAAATGGGATCTCCACAGAGTTCCTCTGAAGCCAAATCCAAATCACACCCCACTTACTGGAGCTTTGCCTCTGATGAGTGATGTCGCACTATAATTACTTTTCTGTGAATGTCCTCACGGTCACCCGGCTGTATATATGATCCGAAAACACCCTGAATCTAACGTAAGCTGTGAATGTACCCTGGATGTGCAGACATCTACATTTTAAAATAATGTAAAAAAAAAAATGAGTTGCTGATTGATATTTTTGGTCAAATTATTGTCAAAAGTGCATGAGATTTTTAAAAAAGAATTTTTTAAACCCACAAATTATAAGGTAAAAGGCAATATAAACTTAAATAAGTTTAAACTTAAAACTACACACACACACAATTTTAAATTAAATATTTAAATTCAATAAAAAACTAGAATACACACAATTTAGAAAATGAGTATAAAAATGATTTTAAGACAAAATATAAAATAATTAAAAGAAAACATACTGTAAGTAACTTAAAAAAAAGAACAAATATGAACAGGCAAATATCTGCCTAGGAACCACAGGAAAAAATGAGCAGACGCCAACATATTCTCAAAACAAAGCATATAAAACGAAAAGCAAAGGAACACAATACAAATAAAAGAAAATGTGCCCACGAGTAAAACGATGAATGATTTTCTATTTCTGATTCCCTCTAAATGACATTTATTTTGACTCAAAGCTTTGCACGTAAGCCTCAGAGTTCCAGCGTTCCCGTAAAATGGTTTTACTGTGAAAAGGGTGGATGTTGTTGAATTATGTGTGCTTTGAAACAATTTAATGTGGGCCTACAGCGCTGTTATTTATAGAAGGCGAGTTTCTGAGTTCGTTCCCGAGGTCGTGTTTATTTTGTTTCTCAGGGAGGGTAAAAACATTCCCCTCCAGAAGTTTTATAAAGTCTTTCGCTTGAAGACAGCGAAAGAAACTTGAGACAATGGGACACTGTTGCACAGACAGTGGGATGCTCTGTGACCTTGCCCATGATCTCCGCTCCCCGTGCTGGGAACAGAGGATGTCTGAGATCATAGCCCCACAGACAGCCTTGCATCCCCCTCAGCACACCACAGGCTGCCGCACTTGGCTCAATCTCCAGCTTGCGATAACATCCGAGGCTAATTCCTCTGCAGACTTCACATGAGAACCACGTGTGGGGCGAGACGACATCCAACGGAGCATCTCTCGAGCCAATCGCCCCACCTGAGAACATCTGGCCCTGGGCAGAACAACCCGCAGCTTTCATCTGGCCTTGAGAAGCAAGGGGGTGGAAAGAGTGACTTTCTCATACTGTAAATATGGACAGTCTCAGACAGCTCACTGTTTCCTCAAAGCGTCATCGGCTTTAGTGTATACTCTGTCTGTAGGGATCAGCAGGGCTTTGCTTTGCCAAACCTGGTGCACCTTTATATTATCTATCCTCATACACAGTAACAGTCTCATCTGAAGGATAGAAATGCCAAACTGTTCTCAGATCAGCTTTCATACTTGACAGCACCTGACACTACAGTGAGCTCTTTCAGAGGGAGTCTATCCTAGACAGCTGGGATGGATGTGTCCCGTTTATTTTAAGCTCTGTTTCTCAGGATGTTAGGTTAGACAGCAAATAACTTTGTTGTTTCTAACTTTTATGAAGGGTCCTGCCAAATGCCCCAAAACTGGTCTTGTTGCCTGGTTGAATACCATGTAGCTATTAAACAGGGGCTCATTCACACAAAATGTGTATTCATGCAAATCAGTAAATACCGAAAAAATGCTAGGAGCTTCCTGTATTCCTGAATTAAAAACAGCCATATTTATACTGCTATATTTAGGTTTATTCACCCGTTCTGCTAAACAAATACTGGATTTTAATGATTTTCATGACATTTGGTTTTCAATAACAGTTCTTGCACATACATTTTTCGTCAGATGCGGACAGGACCAGACTAAAAATAGTGTGAAAGTGTTCAGCAGGAAACACAGTGCGACTGGCAAAGTAAGATTGCCAAGCTAATTACTCAAGCCGGCTCTTTTAATGACTCTTATGGGTCTGTTCTTTTTAGTGAAATAATAACATACAGCGTGACCAGAGAAGTCTGATTCCCAAGCTGATAAGAAGGCATTTTTAGTGATTCAGTAACACAGCGGTGAAGTCCTAATTCTTGATTCCCAAGCTAATGATTCTTATGAGCTGGTTCTTTTTACTGAATCAAATCCATAGAGCACAAGCAGTGAAATCTGTTTCCTGAACAAAAGACTCTTATGAACTGGTTCTTTTCCACAAACACTTAGAGCTTATTTTCTCAGTTATCTGAGTCACTTACTGAACTGCAAGACATTCATTTCATCATGTGAACTACAGTAAACCATGAACTGATACTGTGTTATGTGTCAGGATTTAATAACCTAAATCAGTGCGGTTACTGAGTGGTTTTTCATATGACAATCTGTAGTTAAAGAGAGAGTGGTATTTTAGAAAAAAACTAATGAAATATTCATACATTTTTTTGTTCTTTGTTTTTGTACATTAAATGGTTAGTTCACCCAAAAATGAAAATTCTGTCATTAATTACTCACCATCATGTTGCTCCAAACCAGTAAGACATTCGTTCATCTTCGCAACACAAATTAAGATATTTTTGATCCGTGAGCTATCTGACCTCCAGTAGACTGCAACACAACTACCACTTTAAAGGCCCAGAAAGGTAGTAAAGACATCGTTAAAATAGTCCATTTGACTACAGTGATTCAACCTTAATGTTAGGAAGCAACGACAATATTTTTGTGAGCAACAAACAAACAAAAATTACGACTTTATTCAACAATTTCTTCTCTTCCCTGTCAGTCTCCTACGCTGTTTACGTTTTAAGCCCGGAACACACCAAGCCGACGAACTAGTGGCGACGAAAGCAGACTGCGGGGTTGGCTCACGTTGGCAGCGCCTGGGTCCAAAGTTGCCCTGACACACCAAACCGATGCTCGACACCTGACGGCCAAGTAGCATGTCCGTTCTGCGCCTGCGTAAGAAGAAATGCCTTTCCGTACCAGCAGGTTTCAGTAGCTGAACAGCCAATCAGAATGATCAGATGGCCCGACGGACCGTCGAGCTCCGACGCCTATTCAACATGTCAAATAGGCCGAAAAAAATCCGACGAGGACCAACTTCAGCCGACGGTGCAGAACACACTGAAAAAAACTTAATAGGCCGACGAACAAAAACTGCCCGACAGCTGACCGTCGGCTTGGTGTGTTCCGGGCTTTAGACTCAGTGCAGCGCATCTGGGTTCTACGTCAGAACGCCGGCTCATGCATCAGCATCACACACATGCATCGTAGTGCTCACGTAAACAGCGTTGGCTAATACTGAGTCGGCGTTCTGACGTAGAACCCGGAAGCGCTGCAATGTGTCTACTACATCAACTGCATAGGAGAATGACATGGAAGAGAAGAAATTGATGATTAAAGTCATTATTTTTGTTTGTTTTTTGCGCACAAAAAGTATTCTCGTCGCTTCATAACATTAAGGTTGATCCACTGTAGTCACATGGACTATTTTAATGATGTCTTTACTACCTTTCTTGGCCTTGAAAATAGTAGTTGTGTTGCAGTGTATCGGAGGCCAGATAGCTTATTTGTGTGACATGAATGAAGGTCTTACGTGTTTGGAGCGACATGAGGGTGAGTACTTAATGACAGAATTTAAATTTTTGGGCGAACTAACCCTTTAAAATAAATTTGAAACTAAGAAATTTCTTCCTCACAATAAAAAGAATTGTTGATGGAACCGTTAATGAATTATCAGAAACATAATCATTAAATTCCTTACGATTCACCCCTAGCTATATTTAGGAGTGTTACACCCTGCAATTTTGTTGTTCCAATTCATAAGGACTGGCTAGGCAAGCAGAATGAGAGAGCATTTGCCTTTGGCTCCTAGCGGCCCATCCTCTGCCAGCACTGCACAGTGTCCAGTCAGGCCTACAGTAGCACCTAAGCTAGGCCTGTGTTTGGTTTGGGAGCAAGGAAGTGTGGTTGGGCAGTAGGATTTGGTCTGGCCGGCATCGCCCTCCCTCCTCCCCCCCTGCAAAAAACTCTAGAGGCCTGCGGCCTAAACACTGCAGCCATTCAGCTGCCCCGCGTGCAGGGGATAAAGTTGGGATTGTTTGTCAGCGGACTGCAATGCGAGGAATGCAGAGCTCCAATTCCCCTCTGGGAAAGGAACATTGAAGGGTGGACATTCCGTCCTTTTCTCTCTCTCTTTCTCTCTCTATCTTACTCTCTCTCTCTCCAAATCACCATTTTTTTCCTCAGGAACAATCCATTTACCACATTCAGCAGCAGCCTCAATCATAACGGTTGTGACTGAAGTGGAATAACAGATCGGATCTCTCCCTGGTGAGCTATTCTGAGTTCCTGGCAATAGTGAGCTTAGAGGCCCACAAGCCCCTTCACATGAGGATTCCATATCCACAGTCCACCCCACTGGCATTTCCATGCGCACTCCATCATTCCCTGTGACATCACATTCCTGTCACATACTCACACAATTTCCTCCTTGCATAAACGCGGTGCACTCCCAGTGCCACCGGCTTTGCAGCTTGACATATGGGACCGTCAGCAAGGGGCGACGTCCTTAATGAATATGTTCCTGAACTAAACAAACTCAGTGAAAGGCTTCTGCTGAGATTTTTAAAGCTCCCTTTGATGTTTCTCCCAACAAAGGAGCCCGCAGATCTGCGATGAGAGGCTGATACAAGGAGAACTTTCTTTCTAGCTTGTTTAGAGACCACACAGCCCATTAAGAAAGATGGTGCCTCTTCACATTTGTTGGCCCACCGGGCTAGTCCCGTGATTTAGACCAGCAGCAGCATGTGTTAACCTTTAAGTCCTGAATAATGATGTCACTTTATGACAATCATGTGACTAACAAAACAGTTTAATTAAAAACACCTACTGCAGCCTGACAACATCTGCTCTTCTGGCCAGCTGTGCGCTCACATGGTTCAAGAAAACCACCATTGGCACGCTTTCTCTGCCAAGATTCAAAGGCTGGAGGACACATTACACCAGGTGATTGCAAGTTCATGACCATTTCACTGAATTGGAAGATAATTGGAGGATCTATATCTCCTTTCTCTACCACATGTGAGCAATATGTTAACTTTCATTATACACTCATCCATGACGTTTAAAAGCTCTGTTCCAAAACCTAGTGAGTTGCCTGCAGGCAACTGTCTTCAAAGGCTAAAACCTAACAGTCACTGACCCTCATAAGTGATTGATTTGAAATATTATAGCCTATGTAGAAACAATTTGCATGTTGCAATTTTAATGCTTTCCTGTAGCTCAGTGGTTAGAGCATGGCACTAGCAATGCCAAGGTCATGGGTTCGATCTCAGGGATTGCACATACTCAGATACAAATGTATAGTATAATGCAATGTAAGTCGCTTTGGATAAAGGCGTCTGCCAAATGCATAAATGTAAATGTAAATGCATGTCATACAAATAAAGCTCCATATGTCAAGAATATGGGAAATTTAACTCACAGTTGAGTTCACTGTTGCAAAATGAACAATAGCATAAACATTTTGTTTAAAAATTATTTTTGATACTTTTCATTTATTTAAATGAAATGTTTCCCCTCACTGAGCTTGTCACAATGCATTATGGGGTTAGACTACTCAATAAATGGGTAAAGGCCCTTTCTCACCAAAAACACAACAAAGTGGCACGCTCGTAATCACGACTTCAGAAGTGGGAAATTTCCGATAGCACGTGAAGGTAACATAAATTTTTTAACGGAAATAAAAACGAGGCTGTGAATGATATATCTCTTCATTGGGTTGTGTTAATGTTAATGTTTTTGGGATCTTTCTGGTGACGAAACTGCAAAAATATCTTTCCAGGAATTTTCAGTAGACAAAAAACTCCCGATAATATGACCTGTGGAAAACTGTAAGTGATCTAGGAGCCATTGAATACACGGTAAGTCTATTCCCCTTACAGCCTTGCTTTCATTCCTGTCATGGCGTTGCTTTGAATACGGTGCAACGCAAGAGCGCACATTAAATAGCCTATAGCCTACAACTAGAACATGCTTTTGCGTGCCTGCGTAAAGTATCTACGTTCTGACCTTAAAATACTATGTTTAGAATAAAGATTAAGCCTTAAGGGGATTTTTTTTAACGATAAAATCGGCTACGCTGCCTCTGGCGTTGAGAATGCAACGCGTAATCGCTTTGCGTTAAGAATTTCAGGTCGGACACATTTAGAACCCAATGATGCACAAAACTGAGCTTGTGTAACTAAAATTGTCTGCATTCACATACTTAGAGAGTGAGATTGTTTTGGACCTAAGGCATTAGGCACACTCCTGACGTGAAGGGTGTTTGAGTAGCCTACCTTTTTTTTTTNCTTCACAGAGAAGCTAATGACATAGGGTTTTCGGAGATAAACTATAAACTAAACCATAGAAAAATTGTGTCAGCTACATTAACAGATATGTTCAAACTTGAAGCAGTGGCTCAGCAGAAGTCTGGAGCTGCAATGCTGACTGTGGGAGTTTTGAGAGTTGGCCAGCTCTACCAGAAGGTTCTCCGCCTGTGCTTTATGTCCAAGTCGGTTCATGCCAGACCAAAGCCGTTTTAGGGAGTAAATAGCCTATCAATAGCTTTCCTCCCTCGTCGGTTTGCTCTTAACTCTCATTACATAGACCACACATTATCAAAGACACATGCAAATCACAGACATCAAAACTACCCACATATAACATCTACTTAATATTATAGTGAGATTTAATCTGACCGCACTGACCTATAGTTGCCTAGAAATATCATTAACCATTAATATTAAGCATATT
Organism: Anabarilius grahami; assembly: GCA_003731715.1. Classification (NCBI taxonomy): domain Eukaryota; kingdom Metazoa; phylum Chordata; class Actinopteri; order Cypriniformes; family Xenocyprididae; genus Anabarilius; species Anabarilius grahami. The sequence continues at coordinate 5,596,292 of RJVU01062584.1, read as the reverse complement.
TTAATGGACTGTCCTGATTTTAATGCAAGGTGACATTTTTAACTTTTTTAAAGAGTTTACTTATTAGATGTTTTTATTTAAAAAGTTTCAGCAGGAAAAATGTTAAAATATAGTTTATTAAAAATAATTATCAAGTAAATATGAAACATGTCGTTTTTATTGTAATGTAAAAATGTATCTTTTATTTCTTCAATTGTGCCATGAAAATAGCTTTTGATGCTAATAGGGAACTAAAATAAATATCATTACTCAAAAAAATGTAACAAGAATTTTCTATGACATTTAAAAAAAATCAAATTAAACAGATTAAAAAGAAAAGAAAATATGAGATACTTCGTAACTTTAAGAAACACTAGAAAAAACGTCAACACATTATAATGAGTGACCTACCTTTTGTGGTCTGCACATCAAGTTACAACTTTATAGCATTCCTTCAAAAATAGGACTTATTTGGTTTCTTCCTATTGAATAGAGGCTCGCCCTGTTCATTTTTCCATTCTTTTCTCTGCCCTGATTCAAATGACGAAACATGTGATAACTTTGTCTTTCCCCCCTGAGGCTTCAGGGCACATATTGTGCATTTCATTCATGAATTTATGGTTTCGCCGTGCTGTTTCTCCAACACTTTTCTGGATACTTATTTCAGTGATGGTCGATTTATAACTATGGTGTTAGGTTTGACACAAAGATTTAATGTTAAAATACTCCATATCTACTGAATAGAGCAGTCGTGCTTGAGGGAAAACTTGTTTTCATTGTTTGGTGTTGAAGGTGTGTGATCATTTAAAATGAATTTGGAACCGCATTGTGTGCTGCAGACACTGTTTAAGATGTTTTAGACAGGTTGTAATTTAAAATCCTCATTAATTGAGAATGATTTAGCTATTTTGTGTGTCACACAGCATCAGAATCATCCATCTCAGGCGCTGCTTTGAATGTTGCAGACGTTTTAATTGAAATGGCTCATTAATGGAGACTGAGTCATTTTTTAGTAACACATGATTAAAACAATCAGTTTAAGTTTTTATTGACCTAAATTTGGCATGAGATCACTGTCAATAGGACTGCACAAAATCAAGAATATTGTCCATGATGAGTACATGGAGTTCTCTGAAACAGAATAAACACATTCATTAAATTCAAACTTAATTTGCGCTCTTTCCAAATGTCAGCCTGTCAGGTTTATGAATACCATGAACATAATTATCTAAACAGCGAATATTGCACTTGCCCAGTGTTGCGGCGGCGGTCCGGTTGACCTGCCCTCAGTGATTCAAGGATGAAGACAAGGAGCGTCATTGTTCCAGGGGAAACAAGACAGACAGGTGTGACTCACACACATGGATGTTATTGGCATGGACAGAGGAGAAATATTTCCCAGCCCTACCAAAATATTAAACATCATATTCATTTTCCATTAAAGTTTTTCATTTTTACACGAGGCACACACTTTTAGGCAAATAAATTTTGCTGTGCAGAATATACAGTTGACCCAAAATGTATTTGGACACTTTTGGACATTCAAGTCTCACAAAATATTTAAATGTTTTTGCATTAGACACAAAATAAAGTGGCATTTTACTTTTTTCTTCTTTTTTTTTAAATAACTGGTGTCAAAAGTGATTTTTTGTGGATGTATGAAGCTAGTTCACACAGGTGTACACTTCTGTGTAAGTGTTTGGGGTCAGTAAGATTTTTTAAATGCATCCTTGCTAAATAAAAGTATTAGTTTCTTTTTAAAAAAATCCTAATGACCACAAACTTTTGAATGGTAGTGTAGTTCATATTTTTCTAACTTTTCTGAATACTTTTTATCTTAATTTTTTTAACAATATATTTATTGTTCTATCATTAAAAACCAAACAGGCTTATTTTTGTTTAAATGGTTGCTTGAAAGGTGTGTTTGTTCTTTAATTTTAAGTGTTGTCTTGGTGTCCAAACACCTTTTTGTGGTCACTGTATCACTGTTGCCGAAGTTGTTTAGAATAACATCATATATAAGTCATGACATATTATATTGCCATTTTGTGCTATGAAATGATATTGTTGCCCTCATTTTGAAGGCTGCTGTATTAAGTTTCTGGTTTTATGTTTTACATTTTATGTTCTTTTGTGAACACAATTCTGTTATGACATTTTCTATTTTTTTGTTTTTCTGAGGTCAAATACTGGTTTCATCTGCAGTTACACTTGAGGAAAAAGGTAACATAAAAACTCTTACAGATAACAGGTGTAGATAACAGAAAATAGCTGGTATAAATTACATCAAAGGCTAAATAAATGTCATAGCTTGTCGCTTCTTGTCCAAAACATGTCTCAACATGTTCGAGCATGTCCTTATATATCCCTGAATGTCTGTTTCACAACCCACTGAATTAAATAGCACTACCTCATCCTAATTTTTTAAGCCACTGTCTGACAGGGTCAGTTTCACCAGTGACACTGTTTGCACTGGGCCGGGACATTACATACGGTTTAACAATGGCTGTGTTTTTCTTTAGGGTTCCTTAGTCATTTAACTAGGTGGGTATATTTATATCCTTATAATGTGAGGCCTAACATGAGGGAATAAGTGGAGTATTATTCCCCAGTTGTTCTACTTTAGCTTTATGACAGTAGTTGCTCCCCTGATGCCTTTTGAATAACATAGGCCAAACATGTCTCTCCCTGACACACTGAAATGAAATATCACCTTCACTTAAAGGGATACTTCACTAAAGAACGTAAATTTTGCCATTATTTATATACATGTTTTTAAAACATCATAAATTTACTTGAGAATTAAAATTGTGTACAATAATAATACTTGTTTTCAAAGTTAGACATTGACCTTTTTTTATCCCATCAGCAAGTGATTCTCTTTAATGTCATAAGAATAAAAATACTTCATATTTATTCATTCTTAATTAATAAAAATGCATATTCTCAGAATACAAGCCTTAATATTTTTTAAGGATGCTTTTTATATCCCAAAATTGTAAACACATAAATCAGTCATGAGTCATATAAATAAAAGCAAAACATTAATGTTCTCACATACTTCTAAACTTTGTATGGAAGAGAAAATTAGTTTAACTACATTTTTGTTTTAAAACTTATTCTAAAAAAGATACCTGAGATTGAATAAGTGGATGAATTTCTAAATCGATACTTTATTGATTGATTCCCAAAAGGCATTGGCACAAAAAGACTGAAGAGCACAATGGTGAAAGGAGAATTTATGGATTGTCCCACTTGTCTGAACCTACAGTTACCAGTCCTGACCACTGACTACTTCTTTAAATTGGCAAAAGAATGAACCTGTTGTAGTGACAACTTTAAATAATTAAGTCTATTTTAGCAACTCACAATGGTAAATTACATTATATATTAGTCTACTAATCAGTAGTAATCATTTTTAACATCGCATCCCTTGATCAGTTAGCTTACATCGCAATACCAGCTCCTTGATGTTTACAAAAACAATGACATGGATATGGCTTTATGAAAGGAAATAGGATTCTATCTCCAGGGGCAGCATGGGTGGGTTAACAAAACAGCCTTTGTCTGTTACCTTTAGTGTCACACTAAAAGAGAGGCCATTGTGCTTTAGAAAGGATCCTTATGGTTCATGTCCTGGAACTGCAATGGATCCATTTCCTCAGATTAAGAGTCAGCACACATTCAGACCACAATAGTGCTACACTTGAAGTTTCACCACTGACCACTTTCACCTCTGCTCTGCTGATACAGAAAATCCTTACCATTTGAAATTCTTTTCCAACACAAAGTGAAAAGCCAAATGATTATAAAATATATGCTTGAATATTAATAATGACAAAAAACTTCAAAAAGGTAAAAGAGGTCTAGAACACATGAAGATGGGTTTTGTGCTTTTTTAATCACATGAAAATACATGCCTCCATCCCTGAAAATAGAGTTTTACAATTAACAAGGAGACAGAAAAATGGTTTTAGAGAGCACAGGTCTCACTTGTACAATGTTTTTAGGCACTTGGAATTACAACAGCAAACATTCCGTTCTTCATGACAAAAATAAAATATCTTTGGTCCTTTAAAAAACCAAGAAGCAAAACAGAGGTTGATTGAAACCACAGTCTTTGAAAAAAAAAAAAAAAAAAAATCCCATATAGCTTTACAACGCAGAATGTAGCCTTCTCTCCCCACTTACATAACCTGCAAGAGTTTAACTGAATCTATAATGAGTTTGAGAGAAGAAAAAAAAAGGTTTTTTTTTCCTGCTACATGTGAAAAAGATCTTCGTTCACTCTGCAGAACAGAATACGTAAGGATCGGCTCAAATTAGACATACAGCAGTGAACAGTCATTCTATATATGTCACATTTAGCACAAAATCAGTTGCCATTGTTTTGTAAAAGCACCTCCTAAACGTCCATTTTTGTGTTTGAAAAAAAAGTTTATATATTCACTTGCATATCGTCTTCACCACATGGGAAGGTACAAGGGCTGAACTCGATTTTTATCAGAAGTCCTCTGCAGGGGTCAGTTGCAGGGCAGCCATGTTGGGTAGGTACTACTGCAGGTGTGCACCAGCGGCTGCACGTGAGCAATGTAGTAGTTACTGAAGTTGATGTCTCGCACGTAGGGTGCTGGCTGGTAATAGCACGTGACGTTGGTAACCGTAGGGATGGCGTTTTGTTCAGCCAGCACCCTCAGTGCGAGCATGGAGATAAGATTTAATGTCTGCCGTCGTTCGTGTCCCATCAAGCAAACCGTACTCTCATTGACCACGTGGTATAACGTGACCAGACAGTCGTACCGTTTGTGCTCCATTCCGGCAAAGTGATTCTGTAGGTACGCCTCGAGCTTTCGCTGTTGCTCGCCTATGTCTGAAAAGTCAATGAAGAACCGAGAGCACATGTACCTCTGGAGCGATTTCATCTCCGATTCGGAGGTCGCCTGAAACCCTCGCACCAAAAGGTGGCAGTATTTTAAGAGACCGCCTCCCCGGATCTCCTCCGGGTTTCGTGTTGCGATGACCTTGTTGCACAGATGGCCGAGAGCTTCCTCAAAGTCCCCGTACATGCTCTCGCCCAACACTGTCGGATGGAAGCACTCCGACATGGGCGTTTCTGAACAACGGTCAAAGAGAAGAAGGGAGTCCAGGACTATCTGGAAAGAGTCCACACTGAACTCAAATTGGCGCCTCAGAGAGTCCACAAATTTAAGCTCAACGTTCTTGCCGGTGTTGTTGGAGAGCGAAATGAGGCTCCAGCGGTCGCTGTCATTGCAAACCTTCACCAACTTCTGCACATAGGCCTCCTTCAAAGTAAGTGCTGAGATTCTTTCCTTGCTGACGCCCTCGGGTAGGAAGTCCAGAAGGCTGTCGAGAACCACATCTTTAACCACACGGAAAGCCTGGTCATCTGACAGTGAAACACCAAAAATCAGGTCCAAGTCCTTGTATCCAAGCCCTGTGTCTTGGTGCAGAACGTGACTGGCAGCCGAGCCGTTCAGCCTCACATCTCGAACCGTGATGCCTTGCTCCTCCAATCGTGCTCGAACCACCTGCAGAAATAGTTTAAGATCAGAGATCAGAGATTGTTTTATTTATTATTTGTCAATATTTGATATTTAAATGTACATATTTTCACCGATTTTTACATTTATATCACCTTTGCTGTCATCTAATGCTCACTTAAAGTTAATCTTTAAAAACACTAATAATTTAGCACTTAAGTGTAATCTTTAGAAAATCTCAAAGTCATTATCCATTTTTCAAACTGTACAATATGATCTTGTGATTCCTATATATACTTCATGTAGCTTTTAAAACAACCGATTTTAGTTTTTGTTTTAGTTTTTATTTATTTACAAAAGTATTATCGGCCAGTTATCAGTTATTCACAATCATAACTGATAATTTTCATCTTACCATATCAGCCATAATTGAAATATCCCTAATCAGTAACATCTAATCACTACATGAACAAGTAAACACTGGAAAACTATACCGCAGTAATAAGTACTTCCTTATGTGAACAATTTGAGGATACTTTGTTCTGCCACCACTGCTATTAGATAATTACCTTATTAGCTAAAAAGCCTAATAAGACAAGCTAGGCTTCAATGTTGTATAGGGCATAGACTCAATGTTTATTTCAGGAACTGCTAAAAACACAGATTTCTTGTATTTATTCCCCCCTCACACTGAGAACACCTCAGAATCACAGTTGGTCTAGACTCAATAACACATCAATTCATTATACTTTGCAGCTGCTGTCCTTTTGTCTCTTTGTTGCTGTGATTCAGGCTGTTGAAAAGTAGCATACTGACAGCCGTACGCTCCAACTAAACTACCCCTGAGAGCATGCCACATCCACACATTTAACATTATTTACTATAATTGGCCTTTTAGTGTTAATCTTCTGTGCTGAATGCATTTATTTGCAAATTTTAAGTTGTTATACATGTATATGCACTTCAAAAACAAAAAAAACTCACCTCAAATTAACTATTAGGTTGAAAACTTCATTTTATTACCATGAACCATTTCACTACCAAGCATCTTCATTATGTTTCCAGTATATTTTCATGCATAGACTACAGCTAAAGCTGATTGTAAAGACCAGTGTTAATGTGTTAATATGGAATGTGCACTGTAGAGATTGGCACATCTGTGCTTCGGCAGGAATACATCAACAAACACTTTGAAACATGCACCACTGTGTACAGCTGCACAACATGCTAAAAGGTATTATACAAAACTGCTCGCTTAAGAATACATAAATCTACAGAGGCAGATGTTAAGAATTCACATTCACATGTAGGTCTTGTAAATCTTGAATGTGAAATCGGGAACACATTCATAAATGCCTAATTCAATAAAGGCAAAAATGTTGATTTTGGCACAGACCACATTTTATGCATGCCAAGCAGATTTATATGCTATTTATCTTGTTTTGCAACCATTCAGAGATTAAAATGTGCTTAAATCAAACTCATTATCTCCTTCCTGAATGCACGTAACCTTCATTTTCCACAGCTCTGTCGGATTAATGTCAATCAGATCACCTACCCTCACTCCTGTCAATCAAATCATTAGCCTTCTATTTTTACACATTAGGTCAGATTGCAGCAATTGACCAAGTGAATGCAGTGAAACCAAGCACAACATATACAGTTTTACAAATTTGAAGCACAATTAATCAACATGCAAATTGCAATATGGCCGCGTGCAATTTATTAAACCACAAAGGGTGTGTTTTATTTGAACAAAAAGTCTGTTTACTTAATTTAATAATGGACTATTGTCAGTATGAACATAAGTCAATGGTGTTTAAAAAAATACTGACAATGACAAACAGACACTCAAAGGTTCTTTAGTTTCCACCATAGGCTTGAGGGTTTAACCGGATCACCTTGCAGTGCATGTGAATATTATGATATTAAGATGACGCCAAGTCAGGTTCGCAATTGCATACAAAACCTACATTTTATGGTTCAACTGTACATCACAGCTAAAAGCACAAGGTGCAAATGTGCAATCATGACACCGTTATGATGATAATGAAAACAGCCACAAAGTCCATGTAATGACATGGATGCCGTGGCAAATCATTAGGGTTAAGGAAAACGAGTAAGAGAGAACGAGCAGCCATCTTTTGTCAATTTTGCAATGGCATGTGGAGGCTGTGCAATAAAACATCAAAGTTGGTTTTTACAGGTTTTCCATTAAATATAATGGGCTTCCTAGTTGGGTTTTATTGACAGGACATTACTATCTGTTCAAACACAGGCAAATGGGGTATTATGAAACAGAGATTGTCAAAGGCTTGACCATTCATTACAGTCCACTCCATATGGAGCAGAACTGGATCAAATTAAGGAAAACTGTCAGATCCAGTTCACAAGTAGTTTCCATCTTCATGTAATAATTAGAACCAATATAGGCCAATCTTGGGCCAGTTTTTAAGATCTAAGGAATGTCACTTATATAACATTCTTAAGAACACTGAAATAAAACATGTCAGATGTACATATACGACTGATGGGCAACTTCCCTAAAACCATATGGGATCATATACATGAAATGCAGAAAACTTAAACACATTTTCTGTTCAACTGCAAGCGCATTCTCCCTAAAGCACTTAAAACAAACCCTCTCTTGTTGGGTGAAGCCATTCTAAAGGAAGTGATCTGGAGAAAAGATCAATATCTGCTTGCATGTGTAGATGCAAACCCACACTGCTTGTGTATGAGAACAAGAATTCTTTTCATTAAGAAGGGGGGCATTGATGCTGGTTATCACTGGACTAGCTCAAGTAGTGTTACATTGCATGGGATTAGGGTCGGTAATGAGTCACACTCAGTGTAGGGTTCGTGAGAATGTCCAAGTCATTAACAAGTCACTTAAATTTGCTAAGTGCACAGTTTTCTGTATCTGCTGGAGGGCCAAAGGCTAAGAATGTTTTGCTTATCCTTGGGGGGTTGAGACATTACACCAGTAGTTGGCCATGCAGTGACAGGCCAGAGATTGAATTTTTTTTTTTTACATTTATTCCTTAAAATTAACTAATATAAATTATCACACTAGAACCTTTTTTTATTATTTTTTTTACGAGTAATCCAATAGTGACTAGCATATTTTACCATTATCTTGTATTTTTGATTAATACCTGTTCCATTGCACATTTTTGCCACTGAATTCTGTGAGCATCTGTGATTCAGATAATAACTATTCACTTTTGATAGCCCATTTCATTTTTTTTCTCCGATAACTCTTCATTAGATTCTAGTAGTTCCCGTAGTATTGTCCGTTCCACTTTTACTAATATTTATGAGACACTAGTATCTATCCCAGTTATTACTAGTTGCTTTTTACTTTATATTTCAACTAAAAATCTTACAAATCAGATTTAAATGTTAGTAACACACTAGTGTCTGATAAATAGGCACTAGTGTATATTCATTTAGTACTGGGGCAACTAGAACAGATATTAGTTACTATAAAACTTAGTTTACAACTAAGAAATTAATACTATTATTAGCAAATTAATAGTTAGTAGTAAAGCTTGAAGGTACCGGTTATATCTGCAACACACTAGTTCGAAGTGAATAGCTGATATTGACTTGTCACATTGGGATAGTGACTAGCAAGAGTCCTAGTGAATAAATGAATATATATTAATCACTACTGGAATACTAAGTACCAGCATGTAATGAACAATAACTAGTGAAACTGAAAGAAGAAATACTACTCACTTTTGATTACTTGCTAGTAATTAAAAAATAAATAGATAACAGTAACATAAAATGATAGCCTATAGTTTTTAAAGAATACATTTTGAAACATCTAACCATATGTAGTATGGTTTTATTTATTTTTAATGAAAAATTATTAATATTAGGCTATACAGACCCGTAATAAGAAAATGTTTCACAAAAGGATAGATTACTATAGGATAGCCAATAGTAATGTGCAAAAAAGTATTCAGAGAGATGCGCTTTCATAATAACCTGAACAATCTGTCTTGGCTGCACCGAAAGCGTCGGGAAGTTTCCACGTCCGTGAACTGGAACCGTCTCGCCAAGAATAGAGTCCAAACGTTGCACCTGCTCCCAAGACAACACGCAAAACCGCCGACACTGCTCTGACACATCACCGGAGGACATGTCGATAGAAAGAACAACGAGCTTTAAAAAGGCAAAAACTTCTGCTCTACTCCCGCACAGATATCGCTGTCTTTCCAACAGATGAAGTTCCAACGTTTGTGAAAAGCTCAGTTATTTCGCAGTTGCTCTCGTTATCAGCTATATATAACACGGTTCGTGAGGTATCAACACAGTATGTGAGGTCATCCAGTTGCGTTCGTGATTCACTATTCCCAATCCACGCACAACCAAGAGACGCTTTAAGTATTACAGTTATAAACGCACCATCTGAATGGTCTTTATACCTATTAGATTTGCATACGTGCCTATTATTGGTTGAATATCTTCTCATGAATAATGTCCTAGCACCGTCGGATTGGATTGGCGGAAGCGTGCAGCTGTGACACACCCACCGGCTTAAGGCCTCAGTTGTCATTCACAGTAAATGTCTCGGTTTCATAAAGAGGAACCAGAAACTAAAACAAAAAAACAAAATAAGAATAAACATATATATTTTTACTATTAAGTTATCTGTATCTGTGAATTTGAACCTTATAGTCTTATAGTCTTTATAATTTGGTACATTTATATTATGGAAAATTGATAAATTTATATGTTGTATTCATTGTATGTTTTTTTTTTCTTAGCATGTGAGCTTTTTGTTTTTCTTTTCTTTTGTTTTCTTTTCTTTTTTAAATAAAATCTGTAGCTGTAATTTGCCTTTTTTGCCAAGTAATTTTGTCAGATAATTACCTTAACCAAGTTTAGTGTTTTGTTCTTCGCTCATAATTAAAATATTATAAATATATACATAATATATATAATTTTATTATTTAAAATTTTTTATTGCAAATTGCCATTAAATATAATTTTTTTTTTTTATTATAGATACATTTACATCTTTATCATTCATTTTTATTATTATATGAGCCAAGAACTGTAATAGCTTTTTATACAAGAAAATAAATTTGACATGTTTCAGCGGCATAACTAAGCAAAGCAAAAGAACAGGCTTTTTCTTCACTGCTCCCAAATGAGAAAGGAAGGAAAAAAAGAAAAAAGAAAGAGAGAAAACCACAAACCCCATAAATCAGGAGTAAGCATCTGAACGTGGGATGTTTAGGGAACCAAATCAGACTCACACATCTATAAAAAAAAAAAAATAAAAAAAAATACAGCATGCAATATCAACTTGTACTGATGTTAAAAATGCAAATACTGTGTTACCACATGGCTTATTACTACTGGGACTGTCCTAAATCTGAAGTCATGTCTCATTATTCACTGGGGAATGAAGAATAGATTTTTTAATATGTCTTAATTCCCAATTATATAATAATGATTACTGTAACATTATGTTTGTGTGGACTGCCTAAGAAAACATCCAAACATCTGTTCAGACTAGATTTATTTGGCTACACGGAGGATGTAAAGAAAGGCTGCTACGCACGATTCTCTGCTGCGTGACATTTGTGGATGACTCACAGCTCGCAAGCTGTTGATCAGTCTTGGGGGCAACAGCAGCGGGGGTTAGTCATCATAGATTATTGTGTATGTGATCAGAGAGCCGAACTACATACCATTTCAATAGGGGAGGTCCTGATAGTGTGTGATGTCAACCAATTTCAGTTCCCCTGGCAACAGCATCCCCCGTCGCCAGGCAGCACGGAAGAGGGAGCCCTCATCTGTGTTCTGAGCAGGTGGTGATATGAGACACCTGCGTCATTGGCCTAAAAATAGCTTGCCTTTCGGTAGGAGAGCATTGTTGGTGACAATCCAGGGCCGGAATGATTTAGAAGGGTCGCAGAACATTCAAATAGAGTGAAAGCAAGGAAATACTTGATATTCACCTTGCCGTCACCGAAGGCCCTTCTGGGTGGATGTGGATCTGTAATTGCAATCCGTGAAGCACACTTCTGGGTGTATCCATTTGACCTAATGCATGTAGACAAACACCTTTAGCTTAAAGAAAAGTATCTCTGTTCCCAGACTATTCCTAGTTTCACACCCAAGAAAGGGTGCATCTTAATCCTGAAACTGTTTAGAAAGGATTCACAACTAGTCTTTTTGTTTGGAATGCAATTCTGCCGCCCTTGAAACATTAAACAACACCCAGACTGATGGATGTGGATCATTTTTTATTATTTGATTACACCGAACGCATAAGCGCTGACTAGGAAAAAGAAATAGGCAAAAGTCTAAAAAGGTTCCTTATCCTTGGTTAGCAAATAAGTTACTTAAAGTCTACTCTAGAGATTCTTAACACATCGCCCATAACAGATTCAGGTCATATTGAATTTTTACAATTTTTTATTCTGGTGTTATTGAGCTTTTCATGGTAGGTTTTGGGAATAACTTCCTCGAATCATCAAATAAACATAAAAACAAAGGGCTCAATACAGCACTATAAAATAGGTTGTACCATAACTAGTTTGTTGTTTGGAATGCATCAGACCACACCAGTCACTTGATTGGTGAATTGATTGTCATTACAAGCTGCTGATAATTAAGAAAATGATGATAAAGTATAAATAAAGACATTCTTGAAGGCAAAAGGCCTATAAAAGAGCACATAGCTCCCTCACTAGGATGACACAAATCCTGGAGAATGTCACAAGACTGACATCTCAATGTGACTAAGCAGGCTTTGACATGATGTTCATGAGTACATATTATCCATACTTCATTAGAGCTAGGGTGAGGCGTATGGCTTTGCGAATAGGATAGGAACAAGAGAATTATGACGTATGTTACATAACACTGCAAGCTAATAGTTGGCTGTTCATCAGTTCACACCTGATGAAGAAAAACTGGACTTCCTCATTCTTCAGGTCTGGCTGAGTTGACTGAAGGTCAGAACAATATTTCATGACTGCAAAGCTGAAAAACAACCAGTCAGTGTGAGACAGGTGCAAAAGAGGTTTGAAAGGTTTTTTCCATCCCCCTCAGTCTTTAAATAGTCTATGATCTATGTAACTTGTTAATCACTGTCATTTTGCTACTGCATTGTCACTGATATAATATTACAATATGTTATAAATAACTATGGATCTAACCATACACTGACCCCAAAAAATGTAGAGTTTCATTGCATCAGATAACAAAATAAAAGTGGCATTTATGATAAATATAACAAACACACTTTTAAGCAAAAGGTTTTAAATGATAAAACAATAGATATACTATTCAAAGCGAAGACTAAATTGATTCGAACATTTATGGTCCTGGCTCCAGTCTTCAGTGTCACATGATGCTTCGGAAATCATTCTACTATGCTGTTTTGCTGCTCAAGAAACATTGCTTATAATCAATGTTGAAAACAGATGTGCTGCTTAATATTTTTGTGGAAACTGTAATAATTTTTTTCAGAATTATTTGATTAATATAAAGTTCAAAAGAACCACAATTATTTTAAATGGAAATCTTGACTTTTGTAACAGTATAAATGTTTTTTACTGTCACTTTTGATCAATTTAATGCATCCTTGCTGAATAGAAGTATTTATTCATTAAAAAAAAAATCTTACTGCCCCCAAACTTTTGAACAGTAGTGTACTTTTTGTAGATGATTATTGGTGCAAACAGTATTACCTCTTAAATGTATAGGTACCTGAGACATTCTCTATGACAACAGCACCGTTTGTCTTTTAGTTTTGGTGTTACTAGGCCATTCTTTAACTATTGTATGGCTGGCTCCTGTTAATGTTTGATAAGATCCACAGGTTCTTATCTAGAAGTCCCATGAGACTGTTCAACTTCTGGAATCATGTTATGTAAGCTTATCTGTGATGTAAAAACAGATTCTCGCTGACTGAGGGACTTTTACAGAACATAACAATGTAGTTTAAGTCAAAGTAAACATAATTTTTACACATTTGCTGCAGTAGCTTATTACGATCACTTTGAATGTGTATCTTATCTCAGGTTAAGAGGTGCTTTCATTTCCATATTGTTACATTTCCAGATGTCAGCTCATTGTTGCATTAGTATAGTCCACACAGGCTTCTTGTCTACCTGGTCGTGGTGTACAAAAGCTAATTCTCCATGAAACCACAGACAAAGGAACAGCCCAACCCATAATAATCTCCCTTCAGGCCCTGTAACACTCTGCACTTAAAGTGGCCACTCTATGTGATTGATTAAAAGCTTATTTTCTCATATTTGCTTTACATTTGCGTCACAGGCAAGGTGTGCCACCCGCATATTTTCTTCAATTAACTAATCTTGTGTATTTATTTATATAACTAAGAATTATTTTCCTCAATTAACTGACTGCTTAGCACTGGTTTTATGTCAGATTATGACTTGTAGTTCAGCCCTATATCATATTCAGTGTTGGTGGGGGTGAATGCCTTGTAACAGTTGCTCTTTTAAGCACAAGGGTCAGATTTACTGCAGGCCTCTTGTTGCGTAAGGACATGTGCATTTGTATGTCGCAGGAGAAATGAAAAGTGTGGGCGGAAAAAATTACTGGTGTAGACAACAGTCATTCTTGGTGGATTTATAAGCATTTTTTGTTTCTCACGGCAAACTATGTAAAAAGATTTTTTATGTAATACAGCTTAGGAATACAACTGGTTGTGTAACACTCATAAACAGTAAGAATGCAGATCTCAAGAGTGACATGAATTGATTTTGTACCACATATCACATTATACACAGTATACTTCCTAAGAGAGAAGGAAAGTGGACATAAGAATACAGGGCCTCCCCCGAATGAAACATCCCAGATCAGGGAGAGAACCCCAGCCTTAAAAGGAACCATGTCAGGAGTTACGCAAAAAGCTCACATCTGTCCTCATATATTTGAGCTGGTTCTCCATTGCCAGCCTAAATCACTAGTGTAACAGAAGAAGCAATGATGCATACTAAAGGCCAGAATTGTCCCCTCACCACCAGAGGAATCCTCTAGCAGGCAAGAAACTCTGCCAACTGTCACTGCCAGTGCAGACGTCATGTAAGCTCCTATTTCAGCAATATTATCCTGTTAAAAAAACAGCAATATGTTCAAATATCTGCTTTTAGATAAACAGACAGACAGACAGATAGACAGATAGACAGATAGATAGATAGATAGATAGATAGATAGATAGATAGATAGATAGATAGATAGATAGATAGATAGATTAGATAGATTAGATAGATTAGATAGATAGATAGATAGATACACAAAATGCTCATTGAAACAAAGTACCCTAGTGAAGGGTTTGATTGTGCTAAAATGGAACTATTGCAAGTATACTTTAGGTACACTTTAAATATCTTGTATTTAAAGACTGATATTATACAGTGATCATACTATCCTTACTAATAGTGATATTTTAGGCTTAATATTAAGAAATGTGTATTGTACAATAAAGAAGTACTCCAAATAAAGTTTAATTATAATATTTATACCAGTAGGTCTCAAGCGATATTTCAGTAAATGTTAATGGTTTTGTAGTATACTTAGTATGAAATAAATGTATATGTTTTTTTTTTATAGGGTATGTCTACCTTATTGTTGGCAAATCTAAATAGAAATAATGAGGGTGAGTTGTTCCCCTGCCAAAGATGAAAAATGTGATCTAGTCCACTGTGAAGAGATCAGTGTGTGACTCAAATCAAGAGTCACCGTGTGCCTTAAAATCTAAAGTCAGCGAGTGCCTCAAATCAACTCCTCCAAGACTCTTCCTGAGGAGGGACACCACAGGATTTAAAACTTTGTGTACTAAAGATGTGATCCTCAGCGGTGCAGCTGAGCGTGCACTTATATAGCTTTCCTGTAGCTCAGTGGTTAGAGCGTGGCACTAGCAATGCCAAGGTCATGGGTTCGATCCCAGGGATTGCACATACTCAGATACAAATGTATAGTATAATGCAATGTAAGTCGCTTTGGATAAAAGCGTCTGCCAAATGCGTAAATGTAAATGTAAATGTAAATAAAGTCATCACCACGGCCTATTGCAGCTTTCATCAGATACCTGTATTTCCCATTACAGGCCTGAATTTGCATGAAGATATGCGTTGGTGATGCTGCAGTGAATATTTTAAAGTTCTGTTAATATCACAAATCCAGCGACCCCTGCAGTGGGTAGCTGCCAGACTGGAATTCTCCCTCAAGGACATGAAATAATATTTCCACCTACTGTCAGTAACACTATCACTCTGGAAACAGTGTTAAAATAACAAAGGATTTATTTGAAAACCAGTTTAGCACCTTGGATAATTGAAGGTTTTTCAAATATTATACAAACATTTGTGTAGACATTCTGGTTGTACAAAACCTGGGCAAATCCTGTGAATGGACTGCGGTTTGTTCATCTGAGTCTAAGTGTAGAGTAGACAATAGGAAATCAATAGGAGAGTGAGGATGGGAAAATTAGATATTTAAATACAATAATATTCTACTTCTTTTTTCTTAAATTGCTTAAGATGTTCATACTTATTCAGGGTTTCCTCTCAGATCCTAAATCAGAGGCAACATACATCTTTGTGCAGCTTCCACTCTCAGCGCTACTGCCAATGTCCATAATGACAACGCATTGTCTTCCAATAAAAACAGTGAGACGCTATGATTATAGAACTAAGTTCCATCTTTAGTGCTCACAAGTAAAGAGCAGTGACAACAGATCCAAGAAAAACCATGATGATCTACAGCAGTTGCTTGGCCAATTGAATGCTCAGTAAATCTTCATAAGGCATCTATTTGTGTAGCCCTGTGCTATCTATTCCTGAAATGTTCAACCACCACGGATTGAATAGATTAGATAATATATACCTTCATAATTTTATTCCTGAAATCACAAGCTTTCCACGACAACAAAATATACCTCCGGTTTTACAGACAAGGCTTAAGCTAGTCCCCAACTAAATGCATGTCAAAGCAGCTTGCACCAACATCTTGTCAGTGCCGTTGTTTTATCTCAAGATGTACACCAGTATTGTTTTTTTCTAAGGAACTTTTATAAAAGCTATTTCAATGTCCTAACTGAACTAAGGCCTAATCTTGGCTTATTAAAAGCCCTCTCTGTGAAACAGGGCCATAGATTTCTAAATCAGCTTTTTTGACTTTAGTAAATAGCTCTAAAAGTAAATATATCTTGTTTAAGGGATTTTTAGATATTTTTAAAAAATATTTTAAAAATTGTTAAAAAACAAAAACACTTTTTGCTTTGCCGTGAAGGTTCAGGTTTGGTGAACATATGGTAATTCATGTAATAATTTAATGACAAGCTAACCTCCCCAACCAACATCACGTAGCATCAAATTTAATCAGGAAGATATGATTAAGATATGAGTGACTCAGAATCTGTTTGCTATGCCATGAGGTCATTTTATGAGTCCTGGTAGACATGCACTCTATTTAGATTAATTTAGCATCTTTGCTCGCATATCAACCTCTGTTTTCAATGAATCAGATACTGTGTGCATACACAAATAGAGCTAAATACACTCACCAGGAGTGTAAGATCATGCGCGCGTGTGGTTGTACGTTTGACGGGATATTTGTTCACATATTGCACACATGGATTCAGCAACCACATTACTGGAAGTTAGCCTGAATCTCCTGTTGCCTAGCTAAACACAACTAAGATTATGGAAACACTTATCAGGCCCTTCTTTATTTTTATTGCACCTGCCATGACCTATGTAATGTGTAACCATAACCTATAATGTCTCTCTTCATGAAAACATACCTATTAGTCATTGTAAACATATGAGCTTTTAAAAAGATTTTATCATACGTGTCCTAAAAGTAATAGGGAAATAACCAGATAAACAATTACCATAATCGCACGTTGGGGAATTCGCTCTCACGTATATAAGTGTTTGTGGATGCTGTGACCTTTTAACTGTGACTTTATGGGGATTTTAAAGGGTTTTATGAAGATAAGTAAATTGTTTTGGACATCAAAAGGAGCTTGTTTAATGTGTCACTACACCCTCAGATTTATGGGATCCCATCACGGAACTTTTTGTGCTCTCCATTAATGCACTAGAGAAAAATTCAGGAGGAGTTTATGATTCTGATCATTTGCCGATCACGTCTCGCACCCAAAAAAGAAAATTACTCACTCTCATGACGGTACAAACCGGTATGACTTACTTTCTTCTGTGAATCACAAAGGGAGACAATTTTAATAATGAGCTGGGTGCCTTTTTTTTTTTTTTAAATAATGAAAGAGAGTCAGGGGGTGTCAAACTCCAAAAATGACAAAAATAAGTACCAAAAAAGTGGGTAGTAGGACTTAATAGCTTTGTGTGGGGAACAGACTGTGAGTAAGTCAGATTGGGAACAAAAAGAAGGTAAGTAAAATATGAAAGAATGTTCATTTTTATTTTCAGAGACAAAAAAGTATTTACAGTTTACCATGCAGAGAAATAAGAGCTAATGAGTTCAAATGAACATTTAACCAGCAATATTAAGCAATGAACCCATTAGAGATGGAGGGAAAGCATATCAGCAAGAGCCATGTGACTACAAGACCCTGATAAGATCTGACCTGCTAACAAACCAAAGGTACGCAGTCACGATTATGCTGAGAGCATTTTCCAGTCCTGTACAATGGATCATGAAACCCTTTGTCCTTAAAATAGTGTTCTATCTGTTTCACAATCACACATGATCGATGACTTAAAAGGCCATTTAAAAAGATTCACAGTGACACCGCACAAAAGCATTTCATAGTATACTCTTAAAAATTAAAGATTTTTTTCAACCTTCGGGCTGAACGCTTTCTAAGTATATATATTCATCAGTTATATTTCCACTAGAGCTTGGTTCGGCATGGCACGATTACAAACCGTTCTCAGCGCGGTTGGCTAACCGTGCTGGCAGAATGCATGTAATGATGTTGCCATTCAGGATTGGTGACTTCTCTGTTGCCTGGCTACCAGTATCTCTGTAGCTGGCCAAGAGTGCTATTTTAGCAAAGTAAACACAAGTTAATAATAAAATTAAAATAAAATCTGATCATTCTTCATAATACGGTCGCTATTTACATCTCATACTGTCTGTAAACTCTTGCGTTAAAACAAGGCAATGACTGATGCGTTTGTATTACATTCCAAAGAGTTTTGTTATCAGCCCCACTGAGGAAAATGAAACCATATCTAAACAGGATTGGAACAGTTAAGCAATGAGAATAAATTAATTCAAAATGTAAGTTTTTTTTAGCTTTTAGTATGAATATGTCAGCCTTAAGGTTATGAATAAGCTAATGTGTTCCAAAACAATGACAAAATTCGCATTTAGGAGATATAAGCATTCAAAACGTACAGTCTCTCACTTTTGCTAAAATGGATCACGGATTTTCATGACATTAACACGGACTTCAGCTTCTCATCAAATCTTCTGTCCAATCAAATGCTCAACAGAATCTGGAGTCCCGCCCCCTCCTACACTATAAACAGAAGCTGAAGCTGTGGCTGAAAAAGGTAATTTGTTCATACATTTACTAGTTTCTATATGAATGGCACATAGTACACTATTATAAAGGATAGGGAACGGTTCAGACTGTGTAAATATGCTTTCCATTGATGCAATTGAAGTCCGTTTTCGTGTTTGTGTCACGTGAACCGCCATAGCGCGAGCACAGTCTGCTCCGGTCCAGAGACTCGAGAGCACAGAGCAGATCATACGTGCAAGTTGGCACAGGCCACAAAACGTTCAGACACATTTGAATTCTACAAACAATGCTATAATTTAAAGCAATATGGAGGAGAAACAGTAAGAGGCTATGAGGAAAATTGAGTTTTACGAGCTCAACGGCTCTGGCCGTTATAGCGTATAAACAAAACGCTATTGGCTATTGGCTATTTTGAAAAAAGGGGAGGAGCTTCTAGATATATCGCGCCCTGTCTTCCTGTTTCATTGGAAATTACGTCAACACAGTGAATAAAGCTGCATGTTCCAAGGCACTTCAGATGGTCTTTAAGAAAAAAAATGGCTCTTTGAAGAACTGTTCACTAAAAGGTTTTATGAGGAAACAAAAATGGTTCTTCTATGGCATCAGTGCAAAAAAAATTTTGGAACTTTTATTTTTAAGAGTGTATGTGGTCACTTTAGTCTAAACATCTGAACAGATCTCTTGATGTACTTACAGAAAAGAGCATCATGAACATTCTTCAAAATGTCTTGTTTTGTGTTCCACTGAAGAAAGAAAATAACAGGTTTGACATGAGGTAAATGTCAATTTTGCAACTGTTTTTAAATGAACAAATGAGTGTTAAAGAGAGCTAAAGAAATGAGGTTACACTTTATTTTAGGGTGTCCTTGTTACAGTATAATTATACATTTAAGTACTGATTAATATTAATTAACAACATGTACTTACTATTAGATTAGGTTTAGTTACATGTAATTATGCATAATTTTCTATTATTACTATTGCAAGTACATGTAACATATAACAAAGACAATGTAATTAAAGTGTTACCATAAAAAAATTCTGAGGACAGACTTCCACTGCATTGCAAACACTGCATGTTCAAATCAGGTGAGGACAGCTGAGTCAAAACCTCAATGTAATTATTTGACTTAAAACAAGGCTGGAACCTTCACCCTTGAACAGTGCATCACAGCGGCATGTGTGTTCATGGTGTGTGGGTGGTCTATAGTGCTTCAAGGAGGAAAGGGTTCACACTTGATGCATAATTTGGGACATTTTTCAGTGATTCAAATGGTGAATTTATTTGTAAAAACAAGTTTTCCATTAACGTCTAATATTATGTAAGAGACTGTTTCACTTTCAATCATCACTGCAATGTGAGAATGCAAATGAGAACTAATTGTGAGTAAATGCAACTCACTGTCTATTAGCGAGCTTTGTCTAATCCTTCACCTGTCAGGCTACTGATCCAATTACGAGTGACGGGTGATTTGGGCTTACCTTTGTCCCATATCTTGTCTCATTCATTAGCGTAGACAGCTGATTGAGCAGAGACTAAATGACTTCTCATGGAGGGGACAGAAAATGTGAATTGAAAAAGAGTAACAAGACCGTATTTGCTTTCACTGTGGAGAATATAGAACTAGGATCTGTTTCGGGGAATGATTTGATATGCAATGCAATGGCGGTAACTGTGAGGAAATACCATAAGCAGACATTCCCTTTTAATTTTCACAGCGTGTTTGAAGTAGGTGCTCTCCAAGCACTTTTAATGCATCATGAACACACAATGAAGTGATACTTTACCCTTCTGTGATTTATTGTATTTCCCTCTAGGCACTCTCACTCAGGAAAACTAATTTAAAAATCTTCAGAAAAAAAGCATGCCTGAAAGCAATGAGATAATGTCTTGCTATAGTAAATGAGAGGGTTGTAATAGTTTTTGAGGTTCTGGCATGCAAAATGCTTTCAAACAGTGTTTTACTTCCAAAGTGATAAAAGATTCCTGTTTAAAAAAGTAGCATGAACATTGTTCAGAATTGTGTTCCACGGAAGATATGATTACAGTTGAAAGGACATGGTGATAGAATTTTCATTTTTGGGTCAATTTTGCAATACACCCTGCCATTTTCGTAAGCTTATAATTTATGTAATGTCACGACTCTGGATTTCCTTCAGTAGTCTGGCTGCTGTTCAGTATTTTTTTTTTTTTAAGTTCAGCATGTTCTAACTTTTTGATGATCTTATTTTGTGTATTTATATATACACATACACACGTACATATACTACTGTTCAAAAGTTTTGAAGTGTGTAACATTTTTTTTTTAATGAATTGACACTTTTTTTTATTTTGCAAGGACACATTGATCACGTTCAAAACTGCTTTTACCAAGAACAACATGTTCCTGAATCAACATCTTTGTTGATCCTGGAACAACATTCCAATCAAC
Source organism: Anabarilius grahami (assembly GCA_003731715.1). NCBI lineage: Eukaryota > Metazoa > Chordata > Actinopteri > Cypriniformes > Xenocyprididae > Anabarilius > Anabarilius grahami. The sequence goes on along the minus strand of RJVU01062584.1, from coordinate 5,574,855 downwards.
CAATCAGATTTAAGGGACAAGTTTACAGTTTATGTCAAGTTTAGGCTTACAATTAGGGTTTTGGTGCTTCTACATCAGTGTTATTCACCCATAATTTGCATCTGATTTTAGATTTGGGGTAGCTTATTAGTAGGGTTAGGTTTAGGGGTAAGGATATGGTTTGGACTAAATTTTCAGACAGATATGTTGTTCCCCGATCAACAAAATATGTTGACCCATGAACACGTCCTACTCGGCAAAATCAGGGCATCCAGTAAAAACAGTAAAGATATTTCTATTGGTTTATAAGATTTCTATTTTTTTTTTACTATTCTTTTGAACTTTCTATTCATCAAAGAATCCTGGGGGGGGGG
>RJVU01062584.1:5545751-5565891 GCA_003731715.1 Anabarilius grahami | reverse complement strand
CATAATATGTAATGTAAATGTAACCATATTTATATAGGATATATGAGATATCGATCATCTAAGCATGTGGAACTTTATGAATTTGACAATTTTCGGTAACACTCTGCAACAAGGTTCAATTTGTTAAACTTAAAATTTAAAACTTTTCACAGCATGTATTAATTTAAATTATAGTTAATTAATGTTTGTTCATAATACATTAATGTTAGTTTATACAACTCGATAGGTTAAAGTATTATTATATGTAGAATTTAACATTAACTTAGATTAACAAATGCTGTAAAAATATTTTTGTTTGTTCATGATGGATTAACAAATTAATGCATTAGTTAAAACTTTACAACAGAGTGACACCAATTGTTCTACCTCAAAATGCTGTGGAAATTCAAACTAACGTTGAACTTTCAGAATTGTACAAAGAAAAATAGAAGTAGTTAACTTCCACATTTCCATTCCCAAGATTACTGATTATGAATTTAGGACTAAATAGTTGTTTAAGTTGATTGACTTCCTCAATGTGTCACACAGGCTTTATGGTCTGTGCTGTAGCACTTTCCATCTCAAAATGCAGAACTCAAGATAAAGAGACAATGAACTTAGGGGGAAAATACTGCATCAAAGACCACTACATTTGCTTTAGGAAACTTAAATATTCACTTTGGTGGCCACTGAAACATTTTCAAAGTAGGAAAAACCCTGCATTAAAAAAGGACACAAAATAAACAGAAATATGAAAGCTGTTAATTCACTGTACGTCACAACATTATAAAGGAGATAATAAGCTCTGGACCAACAGTAACAGTCTATCATGTACATAGAAAACTCATTAACAATCAAATCCTGAGCTCTCCGATACGGTTGCATGCGAATATCTTTGAACCAATGACTTTATTGTAGAAGGTCTTTAACACCACACAAAATGAACAGAAGTGACTCTGAAGTAAGGCTTTTTTTAGACCCAAGTGACCTTTCAAAGCATGTAATTATTGCATTAGGTCTAAGTGAATGGCAAAAGGCTGAAAGAATGGCTTGAGGTTTCGTAAAACACTGATCATCTGCTGATATGTTTGTGCAAAAGGACTGAAAACCTAAAGCATCTTCTGATGATGTTTTGCGGTTCTCTTCACCAAGTGTATGTTGATGATAACGGAACAAAAAAAATGAAAAATCAATGCAGGCTTATTCTCATTCGTTGAAAGATGGGATGTTACCTGAGAGGATCCTGAGTGTAGTACATCACAGTTTCTTAAAAAGTGTGATGTTGTTCTCAAAGTGGTAACAGAGAGGAGAATATTTGCACAAGGCTGCTGGTGGCAGAGTTCCAGCGTTCAGTTCAGTGGGATAAAGCCCATGTCAGGAGCGTCACTAAAAATGAGCTGACTGTGGCCGAGGGAGTATGGGGGGCTAGGTAGACGCAACATAGGTTTATGGGCGTGAAGAGCAGCCCGTTTGTTCCCTCTCTGGGGGCAAGGCATGTCTGTGGGGCGTCGGGCCTGGCGGTCTGAGCAGCCGATAGAAGGCTTGCTGGGAGGAGAGACAGCGATGGAGATGGTACTTAGTAGACTCTCTTGGGTAACCGGGGCGGTTTTGGGTGTGCCCGGTGTGCAGGTGCTCTGGATCACTGTGGAGTGTGCCATTGATTCTATAAGCTCCTTTGTGCCCTGTGTGCACTGCAAAAGAATGGTAACAAAAAGGGTAAGAGACTAAAAATATTAACAAAAAAGATCAGTCATAAAAAATGCTTATGGGGTATCCAAGTGCCAACTGATGTTAAGACAGCAGAGCAAGTATGAGTATGAGAAGCTAGCCAAATCAGAATAAAGATGAAAGTAGGTTAGTACCGCCAAGGAAATAATGAGATGAAAACATGGAAACAAGCATATCATTTTACGGTTTCCGATGAGCTCTGGGTGAAATGGTGCAGCTGATTTTATAAGGGGTTCTCCGGGGGTCACAAAAGGATGAAAACACCTCTTAAATTCAGGATAAACATCCATCATGAGAGAAAGTGGAAAAGAACACGTGTGCATGATAACTAGTGTGACCTCAGTCAACAGAATCCCGAGAGTGGATGAAAATGAGATAAGCACAGATGAATCGTGATGATGATGATACATTAATTAGGAAACAATGACATAATGGAGGAAAAACAAAACAACTGCAGACTTCTGGTGAGCACTAATATATGAACATGTGACCATTATAAAATGGAGTAAAAAACAGATGTCAGCTAAAACACTCAGCTCAACCAGGAGCAAAGGAGGAATAGAGAATAGACGACGATCCCAATGATTTCCGCTCTCATGACAGATATGTCTTATGATAGTGGTTTCAATGCATAGAAATGGAAGCCACGCAGACGGTTCAAATAAAAGGCTGAGTAAAGGCCAAAGAGTCATTAGAAAGTGGTCATGAATGACATGCAAGCAGCCCTATAACACACCCTTACCATTGAATGTCACAGAGCTGCAGGAGCCTTCAGGCAGTGCAGGAGAGGGCAAACTCCTCACAGTTCTCCTCCTGTGTGAGGTTTAGAACTTCAAACATCAGGGCTTGATGCAGGTCAATATCAAAACAGCACAATCTACAAATACGATTTGTATTTGCATTTGTGTACGTCAATATTTTCCAAGCTAAAGGCATTAAAAAAACATACATTTTTACAATTCTATCCCCCTCTCTATGATTTTACACCACTCTAGCTTTGCATATCTTCACACATCAAACAGAAAAGGTGCAAGCCTCATTAACTGTATTTCTTTCCCAGCAAGGCATCATTAGCCAGGGTTTGCATTAAATGATTGTGATTATAATTAAACCTGGACAACCTCATGTGCATTTTCACACGCTTTCCTGTGTCAAAACCTAGGTTTCAGATCTGTTAAAATTGTGGTTTCAAAAGTTTGGGGACATTAAGACTTCATGTTTTTGAAAGAAGTCTCTCATGCTCACCACGGATGCATTTATTTGAAATTGATTTTTTGCAACAATGTAAAAGTCCTTCAGTCACTTTTGATCAACCATATCATGCTGAATAAAAACCTTTGAACTTTTGAAATGCAATGAAATGCTTTTTGGTGGATGGTGGATGCAGTAATATGAGGATTTTAAACCACGGCTACAAGGGCTGTACGGTGTGACATATATGTCACGCACGCTAAGAAAAAAATCAGTCTGTGCGATTAATAAATTTACCACAGTAGCATGCGTGCAGTACAGTTTTGCATGTGTGAGACAGAGGCGCTCGTACCATGTTTGTGTCATTCTTGGCCATGAAAGGAGGGAGCTCAGCATCAGAGGTTACCGTTTGAGGTGCGTCATCTGCAGGTAAAAAGCCTCTTCTATCAATCAAGCTGTAAAAGATGAAAAGGATGAGTGCGTGACCTATTGTGACTTGACTTTCAAAACATAGCACATACTGAACTCAGAAAGAAGTCACAGAATAGTACAATTAACATGTCATAGCTGGCTGAGAAACTGTGTTCTTGTTTGTAACAATATGTACTGAAGGCCAGGATGTACATCAGCCTGAAGCTAAATGACAAGCAAAGTTGACATCCTTCGCTTACTCATTAACAAACTCTGATATTTGCATATTTCATAATTTAGTCTGATGAATACTAAAATAAACATCTGTTTCTGCTATGATGTTGGCATATGCATACAGTACTGACCTGGGTGGCATCGGCCCACACAGCACCACACAACAGTTTGTGAAGATGTTGTTATAGGTGTAGGGATTCCCTGATTCTTCACCTCTTTTACTGGACCAAGAGCCTTTGATCTGCAATGTATAAAACATTGCAATTAAATGACAAGTATTGACTACATTATTAATTAATTAGATGGCTTTTTGATATTATTGATTAAATTCATGCATTCATGGGGATATTTACATCTTCGTTGGTTGTGAGGTTGGAGGCCACAAGATAAGTATGGAAACCTGACAGACCCAGAATGGACCAGATGGAGAAGAAGCAAATGACCAGTTCGACAACAGTGCAGAAAGAGTTAAGGGTGCAAATCTGCTATAAATGTGTGTCAATGTCCAAATATTGCCCTGTTCACACCAGAAACGATAACTATAAAGATAACTATTAATGATAAATACATGTTCTGTGATTCCAATGATGTTGTTTAACTGTGCCATTACAAATACAGTTGTGATGTTGACTTTTATATTTAGAATGATTTTTAACTCGTCTTTATCGTTATCATTATAGTCATCGTCCTTGGTGTGAACGGGCCTTAACAGTACAAAGTATACAAAAGCAATAACAGTACAAAACAGTACAGTGATTTGTTAAGAACAGTTATGCAAAATCAATCCCATGTGCTTGCCTTGAACAGTCATTCTGCCCTATCACTGAACCACAAGTATCCTTCTGAGGTCAGCCAGCCAGGTTGATTAACTCAGAGGTTGTGGTGGAAAACCATGACCTCAAGCCACACACTTTAAAAGGGGGCTGGACACCAGCGGAATCTGTATCTAGCGGCAACTGTTGCCATCCTGACAGGAAAGCAGGGTGTGGTGGAATCCTTGAGCCGATTGGGGATGAATGGGATTAGGAGAAAGGCGGAACCAACAGCAGTGTTTCTGTAAACAGATAGTGAACTCTGTCGGCCTTGCTATTGTGTGCTTCTGAGCATGGGGCGGTGCAGACAACAAGCCAGCGATGGAGGCAGGCGTGTGAACACTCAACACAGTAAAAAAAGGATATCTGGCTGGGCTGTCCTGTATTGCCTGGATGATACCTTTATCACCTTGTGATCCTGTTGATGAGAGTAACTGATCAGAGAACAAAACTGCTTCAAAACAGTTACAGTTCTGCTTCAAAACTGACTAACAATAAGTCAGTTAAAATACAACAGTCTCACACGTATCTACAGTACTGTTCAAAAGTTTGCGTTTAATTGATCAAAAAAATGAATAATGTGAAATATTTTTGCAATTTAAAATAACTGTTTTCTATTTTCAACATGTAATTTAATTCTGTGATGGAAAAGCTGAATTTTCTGCATCATTACTTCAGTCTTCAGTGTCACATGATCCCTCAGAAATCATTCTAATATGCTAATTGGATGCTCAAGAAACATTTCTCATTATTATCACGCTTGAATTACTGTAAAAAGCTGTGCTACTTAACATTCTTGTGGAAAACGTGATGCATTCCTTTCTAAAATTCTTTAATGAATAGAAAGTTCAAAAGAACAGCTTTATTAAGAGATGTATTGTAACATCATGAGTGACTTTCCTGTCACTTTGACCAACTTAATGTTCCTTGCTAAATAAAAATATTACTTTCTTTTAAAAAAATTATTACTGAATCCAAACTTTTGAACAGTATTGTAAATTATTTGAACAAACCTGAATTCAACTATCACGTTTTTGTATGAAAGTGACTGTGGTGAAACTTACGTAAAGTGAGGTGTGTAATCACACAGCCAAAGATAAAGGAGGTCAGAAAGGATAGCGACACTATGAAGGCATAAAAAAAGCGATAGTTGCGCTTTCCAACACAGTTCCCCACCCAAGGACAGTGATGGTCGAACCGCTCTACAAGAGGAACAGAGGCATTCTGAGAAACAATACTTACAAGAAACCTGTGCATTCTTATGCAATGATTATAAGGAAGTGATTTGCGTTATGGGTTAAACTATTACACATTTAAACATTACACATATTAAACTATTAGCAGCAACATGACATTTTGTAGCTTTTAAAGAAATGGTTCACCCAAAAATTCTGTCATTACTTACTCACCCCCACTTCCTTCCATTGAATTACAATTTGAGTTTTCAATGTTCAAAAAGCAAAAGTACAGCAAAAGTTAAATAAAAATGGACCATATGTGTTATATTTCAAGCCTTCTGAAGCCATTCAATGGCAGTGAATGAGAAACAGATGAAAAATGTTAAATAACAAAATTAATCAATTTAACTGAAAATCATTGTATCCACCCCAATTCTCCATGGCAGATTCACAAGAGTTCATTACAGAAGCTACATAGCTAGATCATTCATAATTTATTTTTATTCCAATTTTCTGAATGAGCTGACTGATCCAGGTCTGAAGTATTAGTTCATGAATTGGACTGATCCAATTTGTTCAACTTACTGATAGCAGAAGTAAACAGTTCACTGAAGGGGAAGACAAACAGTGAATAATGACTTAAATTTCAGTCTATACATAGAGTGTAAGGTTTCAGAAGACATGGAATATTGTACACAATTTGTATAAACTGCTTTTTTGGTTCTTGTTGAAGGTTTAAAGTGATAGCTCACCCAAAAACATAAATTCTGTCATGATCAACTCACCCTCATGTTGATCCAAACCTGTATGACTTTCTTTTTTTCAGTGAGACACAAAATAAGATGTTTTGAAGAATGTTGGTAACCAAACCATTTAGGTTACCATTGACTTCTATTGTATGGACAAAAAAAAAAAAAAAAGAGACATTTCCTTAAAATATCTTCTTGTATGTTCCCACAGAGGAGAAAGAAAGCCATACAGGTTTGAAACAACATGAGAGTGAGTAAATCATGACAGAATTTTCATTTTATAATTTCATGAAAAAACAGCAACCAAGTCGTCATGTTATCAGTTCATTAGTGTTTACAATAACATGTAGATGAGTAAGAGATAACATTTCATTTCTCAATGAACTATTTCTTTAAATGCAGAATTCTTTAAAGTTTGTGTGCTGAATATGTAAATCCTGCCTTACCGACACAGTTGTCACACAGGCTGCAGTGGGATGTCCGGGGCGGACGGAACATCTTGCATGTGAAACAATATTTAAGCTTGACCACCTGGTCATTTATAAGGATCTCTTTAGTGCGGGGAGGTGGACGGTATGTAGACGATCCAGAATTATCTTTAAAGAAACCCACAATTTTAATATCAACATATACAACAAATAAGTTAGAAAGCTAAATAAAGACAAATAACAAACTACACATTCAAAGCCTCACCAATCTGTCTCTCTATGTCGGCAGCCTCATCCGGTGAAGCCCTGGGTAAGATCCCAGGGTCTGTAAAACTGGTTTGAAAGAGGGATACGATGACGAATACAAATAACACCCCACCAATTACTGGAATGAAGACAGTGAGGTGATGCACGAGAAAGGGGCAACTGTTATGAATCAAACACAAAGACAAGAACAAAGTTATCACCTGATACAAACATGGTTTAAAAAGCTTACTATCTGATGATAACCATGTGAATGCAACTCTTTTAAACTGGTATGATGTCAAGAAGAACTACATCAGGTGGTGGAGATGTCTCTATTGTCAAAAGCAGTAGTATTGTCTAGCAGTGTGAACACTGGTGTCTCTGTGAGTAAGTGCATACTACTCACTCAAATGTGAAGAATAAGCCACTGGTGATGAAAATAAGGCCGATGGTCAGCGGGAGCACGCCGCATTGCCTGGCCAACATAATACGCCCATCACAGTAAAAGCGATTTTTTCCAGGGAAAACCTCCCATTTTCTCCGCAGGCGATGGGAGCTTTTCCTCCCACATGGCAGGGTGGAGGACGTCCGGGTGGTTGATGTTCTGAGCGTTCGAGGGTCTATTTGTTGATACTCACAGTTTTTCATTTTGAGAAATTGTGACTGACAGTATAGAGGTAGGACAGTATAGATGTAACCTTAAGAGCAGGTTTAATAAACCGGTTACAAACCGAGCCCTAACAAAGAGGAAGCTAGATCGAAACTACTTATCAGCTGTAAAACTCCAACACATATTACTAAAGATACTGTCACAAATGTACTGACCAATCACTTGGGTACAAATATTAAAAGGTCAACACATCTATTGAACTAAGCTAACTTGAAAGTCCACAAAGTACATAATACGTTGCTCGATGCATTCGTTTGCAACTAAACATCCCCTATAGGGTTTACACCGACGAGTTATTATATAATCATGCCATGTTGTTGTTTTTTTTCGATAAATTGTGAGTCTCTTTGCTAAGCTAATTACGTTAGCTTGCTGTCTAGCTGTCAACTATCTCAGCGGACGACATTATCCTCACGCGCTGTTCAACCGTCATTTGAGCGACACTCGGCTCCTCGCGCTGTCCAACCGTAATGAGTCTATTAGGTATTGAAAATTAGATCAAACCATGTTGTTTATAATTCTCTAAGAGCTAATATAATGTATCGTTCAGCTACAGCTGAGATACAACAATATTTACCTCAGTACGATCACTTCCCTAGCCGAGGATTACCTGAAGAAAGCGACCAATGACTCGCAAGAGATGCATCATCTCAGCCAGACCAATGAAAGATTACTTCCGATACGCTGTGTCACGCTCTCTATGTAATTTTGTTGTTGTTTCTCTATGTAATTTTTTACGGATACTCATTTGTTGTACACCAAAATTACGATAATAACATATATACAAACCTTATAAAATATTAAAAAAAAAAAAATATTTTAATTACATTTTGTGGGCCAAAGTGATCCAACTTGTGTTTTCCTTTTTAAAAACAAAGCAATAAATACTATAATAGTATATAAATAATTCTAAAATAACATTGGAACTGTCACAGACCTTTTTATTTTACCACTTATGACATGTTGTACCCACTAGATGGTGATACAACACAATATAACAGGGATGTAATGTGACCATGTGCTTTTTTCTTTTTTTTGCAGACCGAATCATGAAAGCCTGAAATTTTTATGGATATCAAAAGTAACGACATTCAAACACAGCATATAGTTTGGCTAAGGCTTTTTAGCAATGTTACTGCTTTCATATGAGATAGAAGTACAGGACTAATTTGTAAATGGTCCAATAAGGATATTTATTAAATACTTATCAAATACAAAAATATATATGAGTCTTTTAGGGAACACCAGAAACCATCTTTAAAAAAAACACACACAAAATAACACATTAATTACATTAATATTTGCCAAGCAGCAATAATGTTATTTAAAAGGGCAGATGAACATTATGAAAACTGAAACAAGCTCTTCAATTTCTTCCCCAAATGTTAAGTCCAGGGAAGGAAGTTACAGTGCAGAGCCAGACCTAAAAACCAATATGATATGAAATACCCCAGGATGCATCGTGTATAAATTGAGCAAGTCTGCCAGTGCATCAAGAGGTAAAGGACTTGATTATTTCTGCACATTCCCACAGCACATCTTAAGCCAGGTTTGTGATCCTGTTGCTGTTGTATTTGGTCATGTCTGAACAGCCTTTGCAGCAGAGGTTCAAACTGAAAAAGCAGGTGGCCACTGATCCAGTAGAGCACAGGCGAAGAGGAAGCAAGAAACCGTGTCAACACCTGAGAGGACACAATAAAACAAGGCATGTTGAGCAAGTATGCTACATATGTTACATGATAATGATCAATTTCAAGAGTCTTACCTGCACATGCATACAGAAAATTCCAAACAGAAGGAGGACAGAACTGTGCACAATGTAAACAAAGACTTTTGGGTTACAGAAGCCATGCATTTTTCTGTCTTTTCCTCTGTCTCCCAACCCCAAATACATACAAAACACTGGGTTAGCCATTATGTACATATATGAGGCGATGAATCCCAGAGTTGCAACAGGTAGTGCCAAAATAAAGTTGGGTATCTGCTTCCATTGAAAGTATCGAAGGAAGCCCACATCCCAATAAGCATCCTGTATGTACGAATACAAAAGTGGAATTCGCCATTGGCACCATCTTGGTGTTGGAGATGCTGCATCAGCCACTCGGTATCCTTTGTCCCGGGCCAAATTAAGCAGCACAGGGGGAACTTGAGTAGCAGTTGGATGGCAAAATGTTTGGTAACCATAGAACTGAAAAAGACAAAAAGGTAGCGCTACGAGAGCTGCATACAATGCTCCTGTTAGCACAAAACGAATAAGCTCCAAGACAAAGTGACGATATCGAACGCCCCCTTCTCCTTTGCTAAAGGCCCGGGTACGGGAAAGACCCCATTGCAAGGAGAGATACAGCAAAAATCCAGCATTCACGAGCCCATTGGCACGGGCACCTGTAGCAAACCCCAGGAGAAGACAAGCTACTATTGTGAATCTTTTCTCTAGTAACCAGAGGCCTGCAAAGGTGAGAGCTGCAAAGAGAGTCTCTGAATAGCCTGCAACCATAAAAACATTAGCCGGTGTCAGACAGTACATTAAGACTGCAACAAGGGCAAGTTTTCTGTCCTGCACCACCAAACGGCTCAGTTTGTATAGTGCCACGGCACCTATGACAAAGAGTATGCTATTCCCTATAGCCACGGCTAAAAGTAATCGGCCATGCATTGTGAGAAATCCACACAAGGGCCACAGCGCAGTGGCTGCTAGTAATCGCAGGATGAGAGGAAACAGAGGAAAGAATGCAAAGTTGTGTTCATATAAGTATCCACGTTCTGCAATGAAGAGGAAATGCTCTGCATCCCAGTGACTAAGGCCACCAAATAATGCTTCGATGACAGGGTCTAGCAGGAGAGGGGTCTCTGATCGCGGAGGGCTGAAGGCATCTGCCACATGGTCTGGAATCACTGCATTCAGCACAGCCTTCAAGAGGGCACAAAATAAACAAACAGCAATTTGTCATATGCCCAGTTCTGCAGTAGGTGTCACTCTAATATCAACTTCACAAAAAAGCGCCAGCGCTTATTTTATGAAGCTTTATATCAATAATAAAGGCAGACATCATGCAGAATACAAGTACAAATGTATAATTTTACGTCTATTTTAGTAGTTTATGTCAGTTGCTTACCTGTAATAAAAGGGAAAGCAGTCGCGTGAACGTTGCAAACTGTACAACTGTCCACACGTCTTGATTTACACAACAGTTTGAAGGTGACATGTTTGACAGAAATTTCCATTAACGAAAACAATAGAACATTTCCCTAACTGAAAATAATCAAATTAATCTCAGTATATTAGCATACGATAAGCGAGGCAACCTTAAAACAAAAGCAGCCCAAAAAGGCAATATGCTTTTTTTTCGTTGAGTTTGTAACAACAGCAAAAACATTGCTTCCGCAGTGGAATAATAAAACAAAGCAGATTATATTCACGTTTTTCAATTCGTCTCATAAAGCCATTGAAAGGAACGACAGAACTAACGACACGCACTTCCGTCATGCAGTCTTACAAATGTCAAAATAAAAGCCCCAATAGCTTAACCGGTAATATTGAGCTGCTTTATATAAACATTTATATTATATTACTTATCCTGCCCCTGCAATAAACACTCTTTAAAAACAGTTAGGTATTCAATTATTTCTACTTCATAAACGCAGAAAATATTTATATTTTGCTTCAGCTTTTCATGGTCTCAGGAGACAAACTGTTTTCATTGTCTTTTCAACTGATACCATTAAACACTAGTATTAGAGTAATATTAAATCTTACTAATTAAACTAATTTGTAACATACAAAGACAACACTATAAAAAAAATAAACACTGAACTAATTCAACCTTCCATTCATAATCACATTCTAGGATAAACGGCCTGTTATTAAATAAAATAAAACATCTAAATGAAAATAATCACAAACATCTTACCAAGATTTAATGTACATTTATTCTTACCACGTGGAACATATAGTATAAAGATTTCATAGTGAATAAATGATATTCATTGAGCCAAAAAGGGAAAAACAAGGAATTTACATTAAGCTACATAGTCTGAAATACAAATATGCAGAATTCATATCACTGGAGAAAAAAATATCTCAACTGTGTTTCTTCATCTAGAGTTATTTTGTTGTACCAGGAGATGAAATTAAAATATTTCAGTTGTTTGCTGCACTATGGAGTAACCGTGGAGGCCAAAAGATGGTTCAGTTTATATACCTAGGGATTTTGATGCAATTAACCCAACTTGAGTGTCCGCTCTTATTCTTCATAGATAAAAAGGGATAAGCAAGAGAGTGTGAGAAAGATAGAGGGAGAGAAAGAGAAAAGGAGGTCTAAATGTACAACATCTTATATACAGTACAGCCTCGGCTGCATCTTAAGTTGAAAACCAGTCCTAGAAGGTGATTTCTTTATAGGGGTCAATTCATACAATCAAGGGTTAAAGAGGTCAGGGTGTTGTACGTCCTTGATACTTTGGGGGTTATTCTCCTCACCAGCAAACTAATGGTTTAAAAACTGTTTAAAAATGGAGCCAAATGAGCCAACATTTTCCCAATGTGGAACAGTGCAGGATGTTTGCAGTATGTTTACAGTTGTGGAGTACTGTACAGAAAATGACAACTCATTTCTGCTGTACACGCATCCAGAAAAGTTGACCGTGTAGCATCAAAATACAACCACCAAACAATGAAGAGTCTACCTGTCGATGTGAACAAGAGCTGTGTATTATTTGCACCCTCTTGGAGAGAACAAAGGAACAATTAACCCCAAAACTCACTGTAAACAAGACAGCAACTTTGGTAAATAGTTTGTTTTTCAAGCTATTTATTTTATTCATTTATTTATTTTATTATAAAAAGTTCTTTCACCTCAGACAAGGACACAAAAGTTGGGGTCCCTGTCCATGTCATCTAGTTGGCATCAGTGTTACAGTTTGTGTCAGTGTGTTGAGGTTCTGGTTCATGATCCACAGCAAATTCGTGACAACCTTCCCAAAGTGAGACATGGAGAAAAGGGGGGCCAGTGGGTGTAATATGAAAGGGCTTGCATAAATTAAAAAAACAAAACAAGAAACAGTCAATTTTCTCTGCTTTCAATCCCCACTCGCAAATGGGGAGGACAGGCAAGGGGGAAGTATGAAAACCAGAGAAGGTGGAGCCATAGCTCCGCACAGCTGTCATGACTGGCCTATCAAAAAGAGTACATCACAGATGACATGGGACACCAATGAGTTCATGAGTGGGGAGACAGAAAGGTCCAGTAGCCGCGATTCATAGAGCGTAAACTCCGAGTGGTTCTCCTCCACTTTAGCGAGGGCGAGCAGAGCCCGAGCAGCCCGCCGCATCATGTCCACACTTGTTGGCTCAAAGTGTGACCCCTGCATGTGCAGTAAGGAACCTTGGCTCTGCTGGAACTGAGTAGCTGCTAAGCTGTCCTCCAAGAAGCCCAATAGATTCCCTACACTGGCCTTCTGTACCGCAATGGCACGGGCCGCCAGGCTGTCACCCTGTGCAAGATTGGCCAGCAGCACGACCGCCATCTCCCGGCAAACAGGCACCTTTCGCTCTCCAACTAGACGCACAAGGTTCCCAAACAGCTTCTCTAATCTACTAAAAGGTGGCGTCGCCAGAATGAGGTCCACATTGTTGTCCTGAATGCTGAGCTTACAGAGGGTCTCCAGGACTAGTCTCTGGGGGGACAAGGCGCCATTAAGCCCGAGACTAGGGAAGGGGTCTTGGGCTTCGGCTGAAGGACAAACGGCCCAATGGAGCAAGCCGTCCAGCAGAGGCAGGCAGATGCTCTCAGTGTAGACTGAGAAGTCAAGCTGGCCTGAGATGTTGGCAAGAGTGACTAAGCAATTTTCCCGCAGTAGCTCCAGACAGTCCCACCACCATTCGTCTTTCTTGCTACCAAGACTCTCATCCACCTCTTCTTCTTTCTCGTAGGTTAAAGGTGCCTGCTTTCGCTCTGGATGCAGATGGTGGAGAAGCAACAAGCGGCCCAGCAATAACAACAGCCCTGCATGCTTAGACATCTCTGAGTCATTGCCCGGGATGAACGAGAGGCTGCGGACGATGTTGGAGACACAAATGCAGCGACGGGCAAGGGAATCTTGCCAGTCTGAGAGCGTGACAAGAGGAGCTTCATCCTTGCTGTGTGGCTCATCCTCTAAAATGGCAATGGAGTGCTGACCCTGTAATGATGGGCTTTGAGGTGCTGGCCTAATGTTTTCTGGAGTTGTCACCTCTGATACTTTTTTCTCTTGATCTTTGTCTACGTGTGATGTCCCCTCAGAGGCAGTTTCTAAGCAGACAGCAGGTCTGTCCTCCCTCAGATCTGAAATTCCGTTGGTCACTTTCTCAGTGGATGACTCTGGAGAAGGCTGCCGATCCACTTCTTTTCGGTGCTCTTCACTGGATGAGGGCAGTGAAGGTGCCTGGGTGTCCTTCTGAGCTCCTCTTTTTCTGTCTGGGACCTGGGAAGGAAGATGCTTCCGTTGGTGCAACAGGTCCATCTTGCTTTCAAAGTGTGTCTGGATGTGTTCTGTTGTATCACCTCCACCGATACTCCAGTGCAGAAGGCCACTGTCAAATTCCTGCAATCGGCCAAGCTTGTTCGAGCAGTCCACCACAAATGGATCCTTCTTTCTTACAATCTTCAAGGGAAGCTTATCAAACTTGCTAGCCTGTTTGGGCTTCTCTTGAGTTACAGCCAACTCGAGACATGGTGGCTCTGAAGTCTTGGGTTCTGCAGATGACTCTCCTTCAATCCCTTGGCAATCTTCTTTCTTCACAGAGTCTTCAAGCATCCTTGGTTTTTCTTCCTGTTTTATCTGGAGCGGTGCTGAATGTTGTTCTTGATGTTTTGACCTGTGCATTTCCTCTCCTTCATCTTCCTCCTCTGTTTCTCCATCTTCCTCCATGCCCTCCACCAATACCTCGTCTTCCACAGTGTTTTCATCTTTTTTGAGCACACTGGGATCCAACAGAGCTCTTTGTCCTGGATCACCAACTTCATATTCCCTCAGAATCCCAAAGATCTCAATTAGGCAACGGCGGAAATACTCAACAATTAGTTCCAGGAAACCAGGGAGCTTCAAAAGAAGACAATAGTGTTATTTAGATGAACACTTAAGTAATGGCAAATATTTTTGTCATTACCCCAAAACGACTCACCTGTACAAGGTTGAAATTTGAAATACTGTTGTCATCATATAACAAGATGTTGATGGTGTCTAAAGCCCATGTGCTCTCTGCCAACAGTCCTGATTTAAGGGACATCATGACTCTCCATGCTTCTGGAGTGCCTACAAAAGTTGTATATAGTTATCTTTCCATATCTCACAGGTCTAAGCCAAATAAATGATTGTTGAAATTCACTACAACAAATAATGAACTCTTACCAATTTCTTTCATGGTAAGACGCCTGCGTGATTTGAGAACTGGTGGCGTAGCCTCTATGGAACCTGGAGGGAAGGATAGGTCTCTTCTCATCATTGGAGGCTGTACTGAGGGAGGTACAATGTGAGATGCAGGGACTGGAGGTCCCACCTTCTGCATTTTGATATTGCTGGGCATGTAGGGTGATTTGCTGGGGGAAGTCCTACTTTCCATGGGGCGAGGCATGGGCGTGGGGCTTGAAACCTGTGGAATGTGGTTTTGCATGGTTTGAGGAGACTGGTAGTTGGACTGCAAGGGTCTGCTCATTGGTGGACCTGCACCACCAGGGCCATATGGGGGTTGTCGCGGCCCAGGCCACTGCCCATCATGATTCATGCGTGGTTCAGACGACATCATGTCTTCAGATCGGTTCATTGCATGGTAGCCAGGTCCCTGGCCAGGACCAGCAGGAGGTCCTTGACGGTTAGGGTAACTGGGGTAGCCCATATCACCTCGGCCCTGCCACATGCCACCTTGAGGACCGTCAGGACCAGACTGCATTGGACTGCCCATCATTTGAGGTGGCATGGAACCCTGGGAGTTTGGGCCCGTCCCTGCTTGCATCCGATCTCTTCCAAAGGGGAAAGGGAACTGATTCTGAGGACCAGGTGGACGGCGCTCAGAACCAGGGTAAGAACTGTTATACTGGTTAAACATTTCCTGCTGACCACTTGAGGGACCACTAGGGGGAGCCTGCGGTGGTGGCTGTGGCTGCTGAGCGTTGTATGGCCCACTGAACATCTCACCATCATGATGCCGTTTAGCTGGTGGGTAGCTGCCATCACCTGGCCTTTTGTAGTTCTAAATGCAAACAAATTACATTTAAAATGTATGGCAAGGCTTTCAGTAACATTTATTCATTATACCCACGTCAAATAGAAAAACATCAACTCATTCTATTAAATGCTTTCCTACCAATTGTTGTTGCGGGTACATTCCAGGCTGCTGATTCGGATAGGTGCCACCAGGAGGCGCACCCTGCCCAGGATACTGATTACTATAGGAATCATGTCTGCACAAGCACCATACGTAAGAGAGATCAGTAAAAAGATATAGCAGAAATACAAATACAGTCTCCATAAAACAGAGTAGTCGACTAACCGCTGTTGCTGTGGAGGGTAACGATTTGGTGAGTACATCCCAGATTCAGCACTGGAAGGCATTATATTTGGCTGTGGCACTCCAGGCCCCATGCTGCCATCTGTGCCCATCCCTGACTCTGGTCTATGCAATGCAGGAGAGGTTAGAGTTTATTGCATCATTTACATAACACCAACAAAAGAAAAAGGATGAGTTTATATCCAAAAAAGTAAAGATTTAGTATACCTTCTGTCATAACCGGGGCCATATGGATACTGGTGTCGCTGGCCCATAGGCATGTTTCCCATAGGGCCTTGTGGTCCCCTGTTGCACTGATCACTGAGACTGCTGTTGGGACCCTGCCCACCAGATATGAACTGTTCTCCAAATCGCGATTGCGATTGCGATATGATTAATCGTGCAGCTCTACCATGAACTATAATGGCTCATGACACTATTATAAAATATGAACTGTTATACATGGTGTACAGGACAAATTATGTTACAGAAATACAAAAATACAACAAACAATACAAACCTTTACGCATACCACTGAAGTGGTCTTTATTGGGTTCATAGGGTCCCATGCGAACAGGCATCTCTGGGGTGCTCATGCCTGACTGGTAGCCAGAGTTGGGGGTCATAGTGCTTCTCCGTGAGAAGTCGCTATCAGCAAATGGATCTTGCAAGTTCACACTGCTCCTAAGAAACAGGGCAGGTAAGGAGCAGTTCACAGTCAAATGACAAAGGCAGTAGCACAAGACAAACAAGCAAAACTCACCTGCCACTTGGCATTGGGGGCATCTGGCTGTGTGGGGTGGAGGCAGGAGTAGGGGGCTTCAACTCTCCACTTTCCGCCATGGAGCTGCTGGTGGACTGTGGTGTCTGGGGCCCCTGGAGAGAGCCAGATCCAGCTGTGCCATGCAAAAAAAAAAAAAAGTACTTCTATATTTACATGCAAGTACTACAACACCAACAGTACTACAAGCCAAATTCTTGGCCAAGATAAAGTGTCACGAAATGCCCCCGTTTCATAAAGGAGTCTAATGATGTAGACACATACTCTTCAATCTGCAATTATGTTGGTATCTCAAAAAATGTGTTTTAGGGTTTTATGACACTTTAAAAGATATCATTTATGACTCCTACAACCCAGTCATTAGTGATTATGCATATATACATGAGTTCAAATAAAGAGCTTAAATTGCACCTGCAATATTAATTGATGAACTTATTATGGTGCTGCTTCAATAACAGTAATTATTTAAACTAAAAAAAATTAAGCAAGACATTTATGAAATAAACTTCCTTCATTTTGAATAGGGGTTTTGTTGCGGCAGTTTAATTAAGATTTACCTATACTTGCTTCAATACATGGCATGATACAAATCCAAGTCGCCAGCACTCACCTGGGGAGGGAGGCTGAATTTTGGCCTGGTTCTTTTTGCTATCTCCAGATATAATTTCAGGTGGAGGGTCTTCTCCACGCTCAATCTTACATTCAAAAGCATACAGACATTGGATGTACTGCTTTTTCAGAGAGCTGGCGGCACTGCTGGAGGTCCCCACGTTCAGATTTGTGGCCAGCTCCCTCCATTTTTTGTTCTTATTAACCTGCAATTACAAGGATGCCAAAGCATATAAGCAAACACCCTTGAGAGAAAATGAGTTGAGACCTTCAACATTATCTAAATGTGTATGGACAGCTTGGATATACCTGTGTAAGACCTCCAATCTCCTTGACGGACATGTAGAGGCGGAAGAGATCAAGGGGCTTACGTCCCACAGCTGGCAGGTTACTCATGCCCATGGCTTTTTCCTCTATGAAAGCCAAGTAACGGTCTACCCACATCTTTCTTTCTGGCTCTGGGCCTAGCTCATACAACCGAGTGATCTTCTCATTGGTTGTTGTGGAGGAACTTGACTTCTAGGCAGAAGCATTTATAAGGAAGGAATTACACATGAGGTGCAACAAAGGGTGACTGAATTCTGCTATAAAAGGCATTATCTTAAAATCTACAATCTAAATGTTAAGCAAACCTTGGATTTTGATTCTGTCTTGGGTGTACCCTCAACTTTGTTATTCATTTTCTGGGCTTGGTTAATTTTCCCATCCATACCAAAGTCTGGACCAGGGGACATGCCTAGGAGAGAAACATGTTAATCATAATTTTGACATGGCAAAAGATTTGACTTTACAAATAAAGTGCTTTAATTTCAGCTAGGTTATATAGTATACAAAAATAAACTTTTGTTATGATCTTACCACTAGTGTTGTTAGACATGTTACCACCCATGGGGTAGGGAGAACCCTGGGTGTTCATCATCCCAGGCATGTTGTTCATAGAGGGGCCAAACGGAGGTCCTGAGCCCATCATACCAGGACCAGGAGACATATTGGTGTAACCTGGTAGTCTATGAGGCAAAACGTAACATTTCACTTCAAACAGACTCACTGCCACCATTTTATATTAGACAAGGCTAAAAAAAAAAATTCAGACATTTAAAATGTGTACTTGTTAATGACATTGTGCAACTTCAGTTGCACAAATTCAGTTCTTGTGTACCTGTTGTGTATCGAGTTGGCGGGTCCATGCTGCATTGCTGCTGCATCCTGTGGCTTTCTGTTGAGGCCTGGAGGTGGGCACATCCCCGTTCCCACTTGAGGGGGCATGTTACCCATATTAGGGCCCATACTGGGACTCATGTTGGGACCCATGTTGGGGCCAAAGGGACGTGTACCCATCTGGCCATGAGGCATCCTCCCAGAAGCCATGCCTGCAAACAGTGGCCCTCCTCCTTGACC
This sequence comes from Anabarilius grahami, assembly GCA_003731715.1. NCBI lineage: Eukaryota > Metazoa > Chordata > Actinopteri > Cypriniformes > Xenocyprididae > Anabarilius > Anabarilius grahami. The sequence continues at coordinate 5,546,953 of RJVU01062584.1, read as the reverse complement.
AGACATAGGATTCATGGATCCGCCCATGCCAGGGCCTGGGTAACTGGCATTAGGCATGCCACTATAACCAGGCTGCCTGGGGTAACCTGAAGAGGAAGATAGGAAGTTGTAATCTGATAAAGGGTTGTGTAGAAACAGGGTACTTAAATTTGTTGTAAAATATATGCATGCATGGAAATGCAAAATCAAACATATTGCTATATTAATAATAGTTTTACAATGACAGAAAAGCCAGTTAATTTCATAAACAGCACATTGCTTATGCTATCTTTTTGTAGAGAAAATCTAATGGATTTAATAAGAAATAAAATCCAGGATACAATTTTCTGCAATGAAACAAAAAGTCTGAAAACCACAACAACAGTATTAGCAGTTTGGTCAATTAAAAGTCAGCATTGGCCAAATGTGGTGGGGTATGGATGCCTCATTGGTGGGTTTGTGAAGAGACTTCCAGACCCTTGAGTGTTTTAGCAGCATGTAGCACTGCTGTAACCCACAGTCACTGTAGCTGCTCAACTGACGTGAGCCATGCTACGTCAACTCCCTTTTTTTCACCAATGCTAAAAATAACCACACTGTGATCCACTGGTCGCACAAAGAGAAAAAGACTGAGAGTGAGAAGGATTTGGAGGGACAGCAAGAAGAGGAAGAAAGAGAAAGACTAAAATAAAAGTCCAATATCTGCACCTCCACTACAATCACTTCTCTTAAAATAAGACCCTTTTTAAAATGAGCATTTTTCTTCATTTTTCTAGATGTGATTTGTTTAGCAACAAGTCACTTACCTTGTGGCCCATATTGACCACCACCCTGAGGCGCATAGTTCGCTACAGAGTTGTTCTGTTGATAAGGAACCATTCCAGCATGCACCTGGCCTCCAGATGACTGACGAGGAGACAAAGCAGAACTAGACTGTGGAGACCCATAGGGAGCCATCTGAGGGTTTCTCTGCATATATCCTGTGCAGACAACAAGATTGATGAATTGATACAATAAATAAAAAGTGAGTCTGAAGATGGAAAAAAAAAAAAGTTCTGTCATTGTTAAGTAGAACTTATATAGACTTACCTCTCTCTTGTCCCATGACAGGTTGATTCATCGAAGGGTGCATGATCCCATCAGACTGTCCACTTGAAGGACGGGGAGGAATCTGGTTCCCTACAAATGAGAAATGCACAAATTGAGAAAAAAAAAAAAAAAAA
>RJVU01062584.1:5530820-5545739 GCA_003731715.1 Anabarilius grahami | reverse complement strand
AAATACTATGGAAATACATTTCATATTTAATTTTGGTAAATATTCCAAATTATCTGCATGATGACTCAAAGTGGTACTAAAATATTTTAGGATTTTGAAATAATTTAAGGTTCACTAGCCCTACCTGGCATTGTGACAGGAGACAGCGGCCCAGAGCGAGATGCTGAGGCGCTGGCAGGCGAGCCCACCGGGGGAGAGGTGTGGGGGGAGAAGGGCGACTGTGCTGGATTGCTCTGTTCTCCTTGACTGCTAGATACTCCAGATGTGCTGACTCCAGGACTCAGAGCACCCTCCGTACCAGTAGGTAGGTCATCGATAGAACCAGATAGGTCCTAAGCAAATAGAACCGTAAAGGTCAGAAAATCAAAGATTAAAGCCCCGATGTAACAGAAGTAGAAAAAAATATATTTTCTTCCATGTTGTGATGTACAGTACTGTGCAAAAGTCTTAGGCACAGTAGTATTTTCACCCCCCCAAAAATGGATTTAAGCCAGTTATTTATATATTTTGCTGTAGTGTGTCAGTAGGAAATATCAGTTTACATTTCCAAACATTTAAATTGCCATTAATTGTAATAATCCTAATAATTGAGATTTTTGTATGTACAAGGAGTCTGACAACAGCCGGTATGTTCCACAAGGAGATCTGATCTCACCATCATCAAGTCTGTCTGGGATTACATGAAAAAACAGAAAAACCTGAGACAGACTTAATCCAGAAGAACTGTGGCAACGTCTCCAATACGCTTGAAGGATCCTACCTGCAAAGCTACCTGAAAATCAATGCGCAAGTGTACCTAGGAAAAAAGCTGTTTTAAACGCAAAGGGTGGTCACACCAAATATTGATTTGATTTAGTTAATAGAAGTTAACTGACAAATAATATCTATTCATGACAATATTTTTTAAAGCATCCTCACTTTACAGCATTTTTACACAAGTGCCTAAAACTTTTCACAGTACTATAGCGTTGGATGAGGGTTTCTTCAAGCGTATTGGAGACGTTTCTGCAGTTTTTCTGGATTTAGTCTGTCTGTTTTTTCTGTTTCTTCATGTAATCCAAGATAGACTCAATGATAGTGTGAGATCAGATCTCCGTGTGGAGTATACCGGCTGTTGTCAGACTCCTTGTGCATACAAAGATCTCACTGGATTATTACAATTAATGGCAAAAGGAATGTTTGGTAATGTAAACTGACATTTCCTACTGACACACTACAGCAAAAGATATAAATAACTGGCTTAAAACAATTTTTTTGGGTGAAAATTCTAACATGCCTAAGACTTTTGCACAGTACTGTACATCCGAGAAAAACAGATTATTGAAAAAAAAGAAAAGAAAAAAGTAGTGTTGGGGGTTCTGTTGAACAGTTTTTGACTGGATGAATGCAAGCTTGCAGTTGAACGTAAGAAAGGGGCGGACTGAATGATTGGAGAAATCTGGCATATCATCAGTGTCTGTCATTTCGCAGGAAGATCAAGAATTACAAACTCAAATAACAACAACAACAACAACAACAAGTGCATGGATGAATCCTTCACAGTAAGATCAATGACATGCTTTTATAAAACTTAAAAGGTAAATTATTTCATGCAGAGTTCAAAATCACTGCTTTACAGTTTAAATTCACTTAGAAAGACAAAACACAAAATGTAAAAGAAAAAACAAACACAAAAAGACTCAGCTGGTGTTATCATTTGGTATTTCAGCATTTCTGCTAGGACTTTAAAAATGAAGCTGTCAGCCGTTATCTTCAGCTTTCACAGATTTTAAAGAATAATCTCTAAAAAAATAAATCCACATTCAGCAGCACAAGAACTTGCAGCCTCTGGATAAGTTTTGTTGCTTAATTGTTAGGCCAAGGCAAGATGCCTTTTCGGTACTGAAAATTAGCCCAAGGAAAAGAATAGTCTTAAAAAAACAAAAAACAAATCAGCAGCACAATAGCAAATTTAATTATACCACAAAACTTTTCTTCTTCAGAATAAATCTCCCTGTGACAGCTTCTTCCACCCTGCAACAATGAACTCTGGCACACTTTTTTTTTTTCTCACTGGGACACACACGCGCTCAAGTGCTCTCGTACACATACAATCACACAGCCAGAGGCTGCTGGCCTTATTTATCTCATCTGGGAGGGGGGGAGGGGGGGATCACAGCGTCCCTGAGGTTGCCATGGCTACGGCTGTCGGCTGCACGTGTGCTGACTCAGCGCAGCTGGGTGTCTCTCCATGTGTCCTTTTCAGACACCGTCTCACAGGTCATAACACACACTCAAATGCAATTATATCTCGAAGACAGAGAAGCAGAATTCACATGGAGAGTACAAAAAAGGGACAGAGAGAACCAACGGCAAATATTTCCGTGACAGACCATATGAAATTCTCCATTTAGCAACAACCCCAAAGGTCCTACATAATCACTCCTGAGATAAAGGTGCAGCTGAGGCTGAATTACGCTCACATCTTCAAGCTAATTACTCAGAACAAAAAGTCAACATAAAATAGAACGCTTTGACTGAAACAACTTGATTGTGCATTTGTGAATCCGTCAAATTCACAATGCATCTTTAAATGCGTCTGGACGCAGTCAACAGCTTGTGCGAAATGAAAGCGTCAGACTCACTGGTAGACTGGAGGGTCTGCCCTGCATGTCCTCTGTGCTGCTCTTCGATGCCAAAGGCGGGCCGGAGGTTGGAGCGCTGGACTGGGAGCTAAAAGACTCCTGGGAAATCTCCTGTGGGGGAAAAAGCCATCCCAGGTCAGTCGATTTAGGTATCTAGGCCAGTGGACGCATGCATAGATGCTTTTGCTTGCAGATATTATGGGTCAGTTTAGGTCAGTCTCACAGTTAATAATAAAAGTTTCTGTTTTTGTACTTAAGAATAACCAGTTACAATACCACTTTTATTACTGTACAAGTCTGTGAATGCGGTGGCACTGTAAAATAAAATGCATTCCAGATTTTAAAATAAATGCAAAAGCAGTCATCCAATTTAGTTCAAACACACAAAGTGAATATTAACATGCAATTCACATCCCACCTTTACATTTGCATAAGTTCACAAATAAACATGGTAAATAGGCTGACAAAACATCATTCAGTTGATTTACACTTGAAAAGTTATTTGACAGATACATTGTCAACACTTTTCAATTAGGTTACATTTGTTTATTTGTGTATTATAAATGAACAATGAACAACCATTTTCAATTTTCAAACCATTTTTTCGGCATTTATGAATCATTCTTAATTCATATTCATTCATAATACATTATTATAAAGAAAATATAGCCTATCATTCAAAGATTTTCTTTAAAGGTGCCCTAGATTCAAAAATTTAATTTACCTCGGCATAGTTGAACAACAAGAGTTCAGTACATGGAAATGACATACAGTGAGTCTCAAACACCATTGTTTCCTCCTTCTTATATAAATCTCATTTGTTTAAACGACCTCTAAAGAACAGGCGAATCTCAACATAATACCGACTGTTACGTAACAGTCGGGGTGTACGCCCCCAATATTTGCATATGCCAGCCCATGTTCCCAACATTATGAAAGGCATTAGACAAGGGCAGGACGTCTGGATGTGCACAGCTGAATCAACAGACTAAGTAAGCAAGCAATAACAACAGCGAAAAATGGCAGATGGAGCAATAATAACTGACATGATTCATGATAACATGATATTTTTAGTGATATTTGTAAATTGTCTTTCTAAATGTTTTGTTAGCATGTTGCTAATGTACTGTTAAATGTGGTTAAAGTTACCATCGTTTATTACTGTATTCACGGAGACAAGAGCCGTCGTTATTTTCATTTTTAAACACTTGCAGTCTGTATAATGCATAAACACAACTTCATTCTTTATAAATCTCTCCAACAGTGTAACATTAGCCGTTAGCCACGGAGCACCATCAAACTCTTTCAGAAATAAATGCAAACATCCAAAATAAATACTATACTCACAGGAATCGATGTATGCATGATGAACACTTTGTAAAGATCCATTTTGAGGGTTATATTAGCTGTGCGAACTTTGTGTTTGCTGTTTAAGGCAGTTGAGAGCTCGCAGGGGCGGGGAGCGGGAGATTTAAAGGGGCCACGCGCTTAATCGGTGCATATGTAATAATGGCTCATTTTAAAAAAATGTATTTAAAAAAATCTATGGGGTATTTTGAGCTGAAACTTCACAGACACGTTCAGGGGACACCTTAGACTTATATTACATCTTTTAAAAAGGGAATCTAGGGCACCTTTAAGCATTTTTGAAAGTAGTCTCTCTCTGCAAGGCTGCATTTATCTTCTCAAAAATACAGTAAAAGCAGTAATATTGTAAAAAGTATTTCACAATTTAAAATAACTGTTTTCTATTTTAAAATGTAATTTATTCCAGTGAAAAAAAAACTGAAGAATGGGGTAATGGCTGCTGAAAATTCAGAGTCTTTTCACTTTCTCATTTTCATCCACCACTTGGATAAAAAAAACAAAAAACAGAAAGCTTAAGTTACCTGAGGAGGAGGAGGAAATCGCTGATACGGTGATTGTTGCTGCTGCTGCTGCTGCTGCTGCTGTTGTTGTTGTTGTTGTTGTTGTTGTGGGGGATTCTGGGAGTATGACGTGGGCTGTCCCTGCGGCATCTGTCCATGTCCCGCGGGCTGCTGAGAAGCAGGTGTAGGCGTCTGCGGTGGCTGCTGTGATGATGGTGGTGGCGGCTGCTGCTGCTGCTGCTTGGGGCCTTGGCTGGGCGGGTAGCTGGGCTGGGGCTGGGCCTGGGATGCAGGAGGAGCCTGGGAGCTCCCCTGCTGTGAGGGCTGTGACTGAGGCACCTGTTGCTGTGGATAGGGAGACTGGCTAGACTGGGATGCTGCTGAGGACTGCGAGTACGGGGACTGGGATGGGCCCGGCGAGGGGCCGGGCATTTGCCCCTGAGTTTGCTGGGCCATGTGGGGTTGTTGGTAAGGAGGGCCAGCCTGTCCATGTGGGCCAGATGACTGGGCAGCATGAGGTTGCTGTGAATAAGGTGCCTGGCCTCCTGGTTGCCCAGGGGACGGCTGGGGGTATGGCGACTGCTGCTGTCCGGAGTGAGGCCCCTGACCATAGTAAGGCTGCTGCCCCTGCTGCACGTAAGCCCCTGGTCCCTGCTGTCCGTATGATGGCATCTGTGAAAACAAGTAGGATGGCACCAAAGATCATTAAACTCATGGCATTTCCTACACTGATTTACATCATGCGGGTAAATAGACTAAAAAAGAAACACTTCCTTTCACATGCTAAAGACAAGGTTCCCACTCATTTTGACAAATGAATTTGCAAAACTGATGCTTTTATTCCTGTTAATTACTGTAAAGCTGCTTTGAAGCAATCTGTATTGTATTAAGCGCTATAAAAGTAAACTTGACTTCAATTTCCATTATTTTTCCAGTCGTTCTTGATTAAAGGATTAAAAGATTTAAATTGCTACTTTAAAAAAAAAAAAAAAAGACAATTTTTAAGACCAAAAATGTACTTCGATGTAGCAAAATAGAGAATAACTCAAAAGAAATTAACACACACCGTAAGGAAACTGGATATTTCCACCTCAGAAATTTCCATGACTCTTTCAGGCCAGGGAAAATCAGTTTTAAAATTCCCTGATATTGTTAATGAGTTTACATGAACAAATATCAAAATGGGGACAGAGTTTATTGCTAAAGAAACAAGATCAGATGGGTTTTATTTATAACCTCTACATAATGAGCCTAACAACATTTTATCCTTCGTATTCCCTAAATAATAAGAAATAATTTGGTTGTTTTACCAGGCAGAAAGTGTGACCTTGTCTGACATCACATTTGTAGTTATTTATTAAGGCTAGGAATGGCTAGAGAGCCAATGATACCTGGGACACAGTGTTGTCCAAACAAAATCGTCATGTTTTGTAACACCAAAAACCAGCCAAGAACTAAATTACTTCAAATTAAGAATATAATCATTCTTAATCTGTCTTTTTTCCCCTGACAAGTTCATGCATTCTGGGAGTTAAACATAAAAGACACTGTTGTGTGGTACTTTGTGCATAACCACATTTGACAGCAACATTGAATTTATGTTACCAAACATATCAAGAGCGAAGTCACTTAGAATTATGGGGTAGGGTCCAAGATAATGATGGTTTGATTGTAACATCACATCCTGAATGTTTAATAATAAATTCTAAAGATCTGTCTACATGCATGAGAGGGGTAATATTCCTTTTTTATTTGACTGCAATTTAATTTTACACTATTAGCAAACTGACTGAATTTTTTACCTTGAACCTTATTTCTTTGAAAACAGACATAGAGTGCTTGTGTAACTATGCTGCGAAACTAACTTTAAGAGCTTAAAAGGCTTGCTTGCGAAATTACATATCGATACCAGTGTGCATCGAAATCACAATCGAAGAACACTGAAAAACAATCCAGTATTTTACCCCAACATCTATTTTTTATCCAAATGAGAGTGTGCATTGCAGTATGTTACAAAATATGCATTATTAGTTTCACAACACTTACAATTTCCAGGATATTCTCATTTAATTACAAGTGTAAAGCACATGAAGCAAAAAATAGTATCAACGGGGGGGAAAAAAACAGTATAAATGGTGTAACATACGCCATCCCTGAAAGCCAAGTCAAAGTGTGAACCCTAAAACACTGAGAAAGAGCAATGACCTGTTGGCCGTACTGCATACGTCCTTGCATGCCCATAGGGTATCTCTGTGGGCCAGGGGGCCCATAGCCCTGGCCTGGGTAAGCAGGGCCCTGCTGGGGCCCTGAAGGAGGCCCTTGATGGGGCTGCTGGGAGTAAGGCCCACCTGACCCATACGGCTGACCGCACATTTTCCCCATTTGATCCATGGAGCCTGGAGTCTGTGGAACGAAAGTGACAAAGAGGTTTGAGCAAAGGTACCTCACAGATAATGACAGAAAAGTAAAAACTCAGTTTTACACAAAGACATTTACAAAGCTTTCAAAAACTCAAGGACATATTTTCCAAAACCATAAAATCAAACTATTATACTGTACTACTGCACTCCCACACTTGAGAATTTGATTTTAAAAAGCCAGGGTGGAAATGAAAGAATAGCAAGGACAGAATGAAAATGCAAGAAACCACAAGAGAAGAAGAGAGAGAACAGCCAGAGGGGGAAACGATAGTGGAAAAAGGAGAAGGAAAAAGAGAGACAGCAAATAACCCTCTGCTGCCGATTCCCACGGTTATTAACCTGACCGTTACCTTGCTCAGCCTTAGTTAAGGAAGTCAACAGTGCTATATATAACTCATTTCAAATGGAGGGCAGTCTGCCGAATATTTAACACATCCCAGCTGTAGCTCTGCTTGAGCCTCGGCCAAGCCAGCTTTTCCTTTTTTCGGAAAAGACGGCAATCTTGGCACCGAATGAATGACACAGGGCTTAATGACATGGAGAAGTCCAGCTTGACTTGCAATGAGATGAGTGTTGGTGCATAAAAGTCCAGAATGAGGGGTCGTGTAAATATTGGAGTTGGAATAGCAGCCATGTTTTTGTAAACTAGCAATTATTGAGAACAAAAAAACTGCATAAACAGGGATGGGCGGTATATTGACTTGAGTTTGTACAATATTATATAATAATATATATATACATATATATATAAAATAAACGACTAGATGAGGCAATTCCGTTTATATTGATATACAGTAGTTGAATAAAAGCCTAAACTCAATCTGTTCATCATATAAAGCGATCGTGTCTGAAAATTTGAACTAAACCGCTCAATACATATGGATTACTTTTACGACCTCTATAAACTTTTGTAGTGTCAAAGTTGCAATTGTGTAGGCTGTCTATGGAGGGACAGAAAGCTCTCAGATTATCAAAAAGATCATCATTCTCGTTCCTACGGGTTTGGAACGACATGAGGGTCAGAAATTAAATGACAGAATTTTCATTTTTGGGTGAACTAACCCTTTAAGGGCTTCAAAATAACTCGTAAGATATAGTTAACGCATATAGTTTAATGCGGCCTGACCCGTCAGATGCTCTGACAGATAGCTCAAACGCTGAGATGTGTTTTTCCTTAGTGCGTTCCTTACATTTCACAGCTTTATTCTCCATCTGTAAATGTTAGAAAGTCTTGCAAATTTTTCCATTTTACAGTCAGGAGTGGACAAGCCAACTGTCACTATTGCAATGGGGTGACCAAATGTAGACCAATATAATAATAAGTGTTCGTCTTACCATTTTATATTTAGTATGTGCTTTTAATTTGATTTTTAATTTGATTTTTACTTCTGCTTTACTCTGTTTTTAGATTGTAATGTTGTTACAATGTTAGAATATAATGTGACATAATATATATATAGCACAGCCTACATTGTTGCATTCACTATATTTGTTTTCATAGCCTTCGATACGAACATTGTTGGTAGGACAACTTTGTGCAGGATGTGAAATAACTTTTTTAAAAATACATTTTTATCCAACTAGAAAGTAGAAGAAATTACCGAAAGATATACTGTATATTGCCATTCAGCAAAAAAATAAAGAGATATGATTTTTTGGCCATATCGCCCAGCCCTAGGATAAACAACAAAATACAGCCAGTTTCCAACATCCATTCCTGCTGAATGCAGAACATGGCAGTATATTAGCAATTGCAGCAACTTAAAATAGTTTTTCACAAAGACAATTTGACTGATTCAAACAAACAGATTTAAATCTTGCCTTTGAAAAGCTGAACTTCATTCCCTGAGAGCAATGACCATTAATTGCATGTACATGCAGTTACATTCATAACATTTTATTGTGTCCTCACAACATTTGTTATTTTTACTACATGTGTATTTAACATTTTTTTAAATAATAACAAATGAATGTTAATTAAATTAACATCCTTATGACTGAATAGTGGCTGTAACAGTGAGTTTATAGTCCTGTTCTCTTCCAGGTTAAAAATAAATTTCATTTAAATACCTGTGTTACATTCAATTATAGTATTTCATACTAGTAATACTTACACTTCAACAATTACTTGCCATACTTGAGAGAACAAAAATCAATCACATCAGGAGCATATGCAGTTCATAATTCTCCCTGTACGTTCACAAAAAAACAATCAGAAGCATGAAATATTAAGCATACATTCATCCATATTGTCTTGTTTCATGGTGTCAAATCTATCCAACATGAAAAATGAAATCCTAAAGTTTAGCTTAATATGATCATAAAGCAGCCAAATAAATACCTCTCACCAGTGCTCACCAAAACAGTATTTGATATCTAAATACAGTATAAAATACAGTTCAAAGTTTGGGGTCAATAAGATTTGTTTAATTCAGCAAGGGTGCATTAAATTGTTCAAAAGTGACAGTAAAGACACATATTATAAAAGATTTCTATATAAATGTTAAGTTATGTTCTTTTTGACCTTTCTAGTTTTCAAAGAATCCTAAAAAAAAACAAAAAAAAACAATTGTAATGGTTTTCACAAAAATATTAAGCAGCACAAATGTTTTCAACATTGATAAGAATTTTTTCTTGAGCACCAAATCAGCATATTAGAATGATTTCGGAAGAATCATGTGACACTGAAGACTGAAGTAATGATGCTGAAAATTCATCTTTGCTGCCTACCACAGGAATAAAGTACATTTTAATTATATTAAAACAGGTGACCAAATAAATTCAGCCTTGGTGAACATGAGACTTCTTTCAAAAACCTTATTAACCCAAAGCTTTTGCACAGTAATGTATACCATATTATGCCATGTAATACGGCTGGGTGATAGACTGAATATACACAATAATAAAATTAAGCAACTTTGTGAATATGGTGATGATTATAAGCTGCTTTTTAACTGGCCATTCAGTTTCCTAAAGAGTAGAGTCATTAACAGTTTCATGATCCCTTTTGCAACTCCAAGGAAGAGAGTTATAAAAGTTATTTTATAAATGTCTCTGATATTAAATGTATGCATTAAACATCATCAAACAGCTGAAAAATCAAGATTAGTTTAGCTCAGATCGCCCAGATCCTGTAATACATTATGTTTTTAAAATTTCAACATTTCTCTTGAATATCATGCTGCTGGTACTATTGTGACACTACATTAAACATCAGGTGATAATCATCATGATAATAAAACATACTCAAGTTCATTAGGCAACGTATCAATCATTGTAATATTAATGTGATCTTTTGGCGTAATTATATTGTAATTTCAGTTCAGAAGATAGATGAGCAACGTAACTGTAGTGCACCATGAGTGTAGTTGCACTGATTCATATTACATTCGAATCTCACACTGTGATATCACAAAGTCCTTCTTTCCATCTTTGTATCTGATGACCCAGAATATATAAAAACAAACACTGATTTTAGTTTCAAAGTCAAATGACACATTTATGCATATGCTGACAAAGAAGTGGTAGTGTGACAATTATGAAATGCAAATGTTGATATGAAGTGTTAAACTGATGGAAGCAAAACTAGGAACCAAATCGACAACAGTAAAATTCAGCGAACACTTTTAAATGATCCTTTATTTAGTCTCTTTTATTTTGCTTTTAAATATATATTTATTTCTAGTGAATTCAAGTCAGATTGTGTAAAAATGGATGGCACAATCGCCTTGTTTGTTCTTCACAGATGGGCACTGACTCAAACATGACCAAAGCTTAAACATCATCACTGAATGACAACATGAAAAATAAATAGACAAGAAAGTACACCGTGTTGTCCTATTAAATTTGGACCAGTGAAACCTCAACTAGGAAGGAAGCATGTCTAATATCTAAGAGGCTTGTTTTGAATTTGGCTTGAGTTCAAACCTTGAAAGAAGGTCTACTCTACGGCTGTAAACGCTCTAAAGTGTGAAATGACTGAGGGCAAGCTGCTCTTGACATTTTCCAGTGTCCGAATGGAAAAATAAAATAAATAAAAGCAGCACATGGCTAATCTGCATAAGATAAAATGAGGGCTCCCTTGGCAGGAGAGGCTGCTGGACGGGCGCTGTGATTGGCCACGGGGGGGATGGGGTGGACACTAGAAGACTTACAGATCAACTGAAGGCAGGACGGCATTCAGAAGCTGCAGTAAGCATAACTCTGACTCTATAATGTCTTATTGAATCTCAAACAGAGTTCAAAGCTACATCAAAATCAATCAATTAATCAAGCAAATATAATTAACCAAGAAGTTCTGTACAAATTGTAAAAGACCTACACTACTGTTTGATGTCAGTAAGAATTTTTTTTATTAATAAATTTTATTCCTTGCAGAATAAAAGTATCATCAAAAAATACAAAAAAAAAGTAGCATGGTTTCCACAAAAATATTAAGCAGCACAACTTTGATAATTATTTCTTGAGCAGCAAATCGAATTCTGAAGAATCATGCCATACTAAAGACTGGAGTAATGATGCTGAAAATTCAGCTTTGCTATCACAAGTATAAATTATATTTTAAAATATAATATTTGATCAAATAAATGCGTAACAGATATCTTTCCAAAACATTTGTTTTAAATACCAACCCCAAACTTTTTAACAGTAGTGTATGATCTAGGCTTTAGTTAGTGTGGTTGCTCACACATCACATGGTTTGAAAACCAGATTTCCATCATGATACCTGAAATATTTTGGCCCATTTACAGTTACTGTGGAAATTGAGGACCAAACCATCAAACAGATCTTCTTTGGCAGTAACTTAAACTCAGATATCGCACTTCACTTTGACAAGATCTTGTCTAATAAATAGACATTTTCCAATAAAAAAGTGAGCAATACCATAGTGAGATGATAATATTGTTAACAAAAAGCATAGCTAATGCTCAGATTAATAAGGAAGTTAAAAAAGGCAGGAAAATAGAGCACCTTTTTCCTGTTTTTCACAGGTTCTAAATACTTCATATTGTTACTTCCAATTAAGTTTCTTTAATGAAGAAAATTAAGAAACTCTGGGCTTTATGGGTAAAAAAACAACTAAAAAATAACTTGCAAACCACCCTTATTAGATGCACATGTAGCCTCAACTTAGTATGAGAAACTAAGTTAACTGTGGTAAACTGATGTAGTTCAACCTTGAAATTGCACTTAAAAGTGTTTGGACAGATCCAAGACAAACAATCATGATAGGGACCACATGAACAAGAATTTAGCATGCAGTGAATGACCAGACAGGAAATAGTGCACAACATCATACTGTAAACAACTGGCATGAATTAAAGAGAATTCAGAGAGGTTTTCTAGCTCAATATCTAAAAGGCTAGAGCAATAAGACAGACTATTCAAGTGTCTTCAATAATCAAAACTTCAAAAACGCACTAAAGCTTCCCAGTCCGTTAGTGATGAAGTTTGAATTACAATTTTTGCTGACATTTTAAAACACGGGTTTTGAAAAAAAAAAAATGTAAAAAAAAATCTTGGTCTAACACACCATCACAACAGATATGAGCAACAAGATTTGCAAAAATTTAAATTACTGTTTATATTATCTTCTCCCATACAAGAAATATTCATAAGGAGAACTGAAACGCATCCTTTTTATATATGCATTCTAAACGTAGGCTTTTATACATGCATATATAAGTTGTTTAAAAGTTTATAAAACATTAAGTGACAGCATGCTGTTAAAAGTGTTAGTGTCTGAATACAACCCAACTTACTAAATTAATAAACTCCTACTTCTCGACGTAGAATTCGCCCTAAAATAGATGTAGAATTCGCCCTAAATGTAAGCATCACATTAATTTCACATATACATTACTGAAAGACTGAGGGAGGTGAGGAACATGAGCTAATCAGCAAGTGTTTGAGTTACATCATATGCAATTATAAATGGCCAAGAGCACAGGATGCAGAGCCAATCAGATCTCAGCGAGCATGTCAACCCAAGACCAACTGTCTCCTGCCTTTGACAGGAGGACTTTACCTCCACAATTCAAATCCCACTGCAAACCAATCTGCACTTACTCAAATCACTGGGCTTGTGTTTACAAACTGCGCGCATAGAGACCAACGTTCAGTTGAGTCTACGCTTTAAAACTAAAGCTTTTTCTCATCAAATGTACTAGTAACGTCATTTTAAAGTGCGTTTAAACACATTTTAGACCAAAATAAGGTTAATTAGCCTGTTTGTCGACCATAGAAGTGTAACACGTACGTATCTGTTTACACAACACGGGTTTTTCCACATGAAATATCTGCTGATTTTATGTTAATCGCCCTCCTAATTAACATCAGAACTGACGAACAACACGCCAATAGGCTACATCTAGCATATTAGATAAATAAACAGAACAATAAAAGCATATAAAACACAGAAAGGCCTAAGAGGGAAAAGCTAAATGCGTTTAAGCCTCCTCGATGGAGAAGCAGCCTGCGCTAAATACGCATTTTCAACCAGAGATCTACCTTCAACTCAACCAATAATAGCCAACAGTTTTCAACTTACAACACACGTCCAGCCACGAACCTAGTGAATATTCGAAAGTTTTGCTATTTAAACTAAATATAAACAGTTAAATGATGAGCTGCTGTGGAAAACCAAGGAGGCAGCCATTTTATAGAGTCTCTAGCTCAGACAATAGCAAGCACAGTGCGTTTCAACCACTCATTTGACTTGAGCAAAGCCAGAGAGATGCAGTTTTAAAAGACATTAGGGTTGTAATTTTACCTGGTTTCTACCCAGGGGCTGTCCGGTACTTCCAGGACTCATGGGTTGCGGGTGATGGGTCCTTTGTTGCCAACCCGGATGGCCCCCACCATACTGCCCGCTGCTGCTGCCTATATCTGCTGGTCCCTTAGCCCCGTCCTGGCTGTTGTAGTCGCTCGGTGGGTAATTCGGGTAGCCCCGGGCACCGCTCGGGGAGGTGAGAAGCTGGTTGAGAGTCGGGGTGGATGTTGGCTGCGGGTTTCCCATGTTATACCGCTGATTGCTGTAAGATGCAGCCGCTGCTGGCTGCTGCTGCTTGGCTGACTGCCCCCCTACCGCCTGAGCTTGAGGAGCGCTGCGCGGAGAGTTCATGCCGTAGCCCTGGCCCGGGTACGGGCTTCGGTTCCCGAACGGACTGTAGTTGTTGTACTGGTGGTTCGGGAAGCCGTGATCATGGGAGTTGGGTTGATAGGGGTCCATCATGCTGCTCGACAGCGCGCCTGGCCCCGCTGCAGCTGCCATGCCAGGGCTTTGTTGTCCGCCATGTTGATGAAAAGGGGCCCGGCCGTAGTGCTGCGCGTAGCTATAGGAAGCTGGCTGAAACCCGGGCGCGTGATGGTGTACCATCCCAGGGTGGTTGTTCCCCTCCGGTCCGGTGGTCTCATTTTGATTATTGTTCACTCTCGACGGATTCCCGTTGCCGTTCTTCATCTCCGACTCCCCTCCTCCCCCAGCATTTCCCACATCGGCCCGGTCCTGCAGTTCCCCGCGAGCCGGAGATCCGCTCTCTAGTCCCGGTTCCTTATTTTCCTGCTGCTTCTCCCCCGGTACCGACTCCTCCTTTGGGTCTCGATCCGGTTTTTTCAGCTCGGAAGGCGGGCTGGTGTTGAGAGAGGTAGCGCTGGCGACCTGAGCGGCCATGATCCCCCCCCTCTCCCTCTCGGCGAGTCGGTCACAATCAAACGCGAAACATTGAATGTAAATACAATAGTTTTACAACAATTTACCCGTGTCCCGACTCATCCCCACCCCTTACGCCGGACCGAATCCGGACTCCACCGTCGGCCCCGTTTTTTAGACTCTCTCGCACCGAGTTCCCGGGAAATGAAATTTAACCGACACGGAATTTGTGGGGGTTCTGTTGCAGAAGTAGACTACAGCCGAGGAACGGATCACACCAGCACGAGGCTCACTTAGATACAGCCATTTTACCGAGGTGCGCTGAGACCAGTAAAATATGGCTTGGACTTTCTTCG
>RJVU01062584.1:5484724-5530739 GCA_003731715.1 Anabarilius grahami | reverse complement strand
TTAAATTGACGTTGCATAACGGCAAGGTTGAAAACGGCTCCTCGAACAGATTTTGGTGGGAAAACTGTGGCAGTGGTGAACTGAATGAAACCATATAGCCAGGCATTACTATTGCATTGGTTGTATGCATTCTCCCCATGAAGTAAGCTTGTCTTACTGGTTTGCTCTATTAAATACCAAAGCCTGCAGACACACACGAAAGAGAAAATGCTTCCCATATCTTTTGAGGTTGTCAAAGACTGTGTGTCTTGTGTTTTGGCACAAATTCATCTGTCACTTGGTAGAAGCTGGTCAAAATATGCATATACCAACATCATCATCATAATCATAAAAAAAGAAACTATGCAAGATAAATGTAAATACACTGCAGGTGGCATTAAATACAGATTACAAGTAACTGTGGGTGTGTGCATTGAAAAACTGCAATTTTTTTTGCATTAAACTGAAGTTAGGTTAATAATTTCCATATTATAGAGCCTGTACAGTACATGTTAGTGTTACAACATTTAATTTATCAATACATTTCATTATTATTTTATATGAAAAACAATTTTGGTGGGGTTATCACTTGAAGTAAAAACTGGGTTCTGAAGTCAAACCGGTTAAGAAACTGTTTTAGGGGGTTGTGCTGATTGAAATGCGTTAGGAAAGTAAGAGAAGGGAGGGTTGGTGGTGGGTTGAGCTAGTCTGCAAGCAGGAAGTGAAAATGAAAAACGAGAGGGAGGGAGAGAGCACGAGTAAAGAAAAAATCAGATAAACCACACAAAGTGGTTGAAAGGCAGAATACATTATCATCACAAAATAAGCCCATCTATTTATACTGTGGTTCAGTTTGGAATCTAAAAAGAGATAGAGAAAGAATCTCTTGGGAAAAATATCTTTTTAGGGGAATAACACACCGTCTCTCGTTCTCTGCTCTCCCCACCCCCTCTCTCCCTGCCTGCCTCTCACTCGAGCTGAAGCTTTGCTGCTTGCAAAAGCAGCACAACTCTGCTTTGGTATCTCGGTATGGGGGATGGGCAGAGCAGCGCAGCACAGCACAACCTTAATGCAATGCAGAGCCGCTAGCATTGCTCGCCAACTCTAGTTGTGTCCTGTGAAGTAGGGGAATCTTCTCTGGCACTTTGTAAGAGTATATTGAATCTGGGAAATGCATTTCTCCCCAGTGAAATGTATACATATTTCATCTTAAAGCAAAGAATATGGAAATAAGATGAATCATTTATGGGAAATGTGATATAGTGTTTCATATATTTGATTTGGACATCTAAAATCTCTTTGTTAAATAACTATTGAATCCTTTGTCAGTGAAAATGATATCAAGGTTAAGTATATGTTTAAAAATATTTTGGAGTATAATAAATATTTAAAGCATACAATAATATAAATGATGGTGTTATGTTATACAACAAAATAGCAAAGTCAAAGGGACATATTGTGAAGATAAGTTCATTTATTTAATTTTGGAGAGAGAATAATAATAAGAACAACTAATAAAACTATTTCATGTCAGTCCCATCATTTTATCTCTATACATTAGCAAATCATTTTTCATTTTATGCTTTTATTGATCAGTGTGTAAATACTAGATGCTTTTATCAAAGTAGCATTTTTACAGTGCATTCAAGGCTGTGTTATTTTAGTAGCATTGATATATACAGGGGTTGGACAATGAAACTGAAACAATGGCCAATGTAGCATTGGAGGTTTCACACCTATATATGCTCGGCCTTGTCTTCACTGATTTTACATTCCATCAGTAAGAGCAGAGTGTGAAGGTTGAATTAGCAGAGCAATTGCAATCGACACAACATAATGGGAGACATGTCAGAGTTCAAAAGAGGACAAATTGTTGCTGCGCGTCTCTCTGGCTCATCTGTGACCAGCAACTCTTTGTGGTGTATCGAGAGCCACAGTATCCTGGGTAATGTTGGCATACCACCATGTAGGCCGAACCACATCCAACAGGATTCAGAATTAAATGAGCACCTCAGCTCTCCTGTTTCCAGCAAAACTGTTCGTTGGTAATTCCACAGTCAATATTTATGGTCAGGCTGCTATACCCAAACCTTTGGTAACTCGTGCCAATGCAAAATGTGCAAGTCTTAGGCTGTGGACATGTATTATTCTCTGAAGAGTCCACCTTCACTGTCTTTCCCACATTATGGTGTAGAGAAGCCCCAAAGACGCCTAACTCCTGGACTGTTGCTGTCCAGAGTGAAGCATGTGATGGTTTGGGCTGCAATATCATGGCATTTCCTACTGTGCTTGATGGGTGCGTCACTGCTAAGGACTACCCAACCATTTTGGAGGAACGTGCAAGTAAGGGTTCAAACATTGTACCCTGAAGGGGGTGCCGTGTATCAGCATGATAATGAACCAATACTCACAGCAAGACTTGTGACAGAATGGTTTGACGAACATGAAAGTGAACTTCTCCCATGGCCTGCAGAGCCACTTTGGGGTATTTTGGAGGAGCAAGTCAGAAAACAGTTTCCTCCAGCAGCATCACATAGTGACCCACTGTTATGGAAGAGGAATGGCTCAAAATCCCTCTGGCCACTGTGCATGACTTGTATCTGTCATTCCCAAGATGAATTGTTAGTGTATTGGCCATAGAAGGTGGCCCTACACCATACTAATAGCTAAATGATTGTGGTCTAAAACCAGGTGTTTCAGTTTCATTGTCCAACCCCATAATATGTAAAATTAGATTTCATTAGAATTTTATTTTTTAAATATGCCTATATAGGTTTTATTAACTTTTAGTTTATTTTTGTACTTCAAGTTAAACTAAACAAAAATGAAATTGGCAATTATTTTATTTCAGTTAATGTTTATTTTATTTTAAGTAATGAAAATGTTTTGTCATGGTTTTAGTTTTTTGTAGTTTTACGATAATAACCTCAATTTAATGTATACATTTTGCTTGTCTATTACCAACTATTTTACGCTTTGGCGGCTAACTTTTATGAATTCTCTGCTCATTTGTATATTTTTGAAAGTTTTTGAACAATTTAGATCATACAAATTCATGCGAAATCGTAATATACAGTCAAACCAAAAATTATTCAGACATTTTTGATACATTTTTACTAGTGGGTGGAGGACACTATAGTTCATTTATGTAAGTGAGGATAGCAAAATAAAGAAAACTGTGACATATCATACAAAAAAATTCTTCATACAGTGGACTACCAGTAAAATTGATAAAAAATTTGGAACCAAAAATTATTCAGACACTTTGACCTGAGCATGTTTTGCTTAAGATTAATTTTTTTTCAGACACAGTTTAACTCTGAGATCTTGTCATATTTTATTACCATTATTTTAAACTATAGTGAATAAACTGTATTAATAAAGGAAATGTTCAAGGTGTCTGAATAAATTTTGGTTTGACTGTACAATTTCCCGTGACATCAGGTTGGTATTCCGGATCAAACCCATGACCTTAGTGTTGCAAGCACCAAGATCGACCAGTTGAGCAACAAAACAAATCAATACAAAACACACAAATCAGTTTTGAACTGTGATATTTACATGTAAAAGATTCACATTTAGAAGATATTTGGTTTGGTAAAAACAACAAGTAATTAAATCCAGTAAATTGCGCTAAATATTGAAAATTTAATGGTTGTAGATTTTCCATCTTCCTTCTCTAAATAAGTGGCATTGAACGCTGTCATTTTAAATACATTTCTCTTTGCCTACAATGGTTGACAGAGAATAAAATCTGGAAGACATAGATTTTGCTGAGATTTGCAAGCGAAAAATTAAAGCCAAACAAGTACGGCTTTCATCTGTCCTTGTTTGTCAACAGTTTTAATGAGGCAGAGTACAAAGTATGCCACATTTTCTGTGTAAACAAAACTATGTGTACTCAAACCCTTTCATGACCCTCGGTGCGCCAATAAGCCACATGCATACACTGCTGGTAAAGGGAGGAAACTGCTCAGCAGAGCCCTTCATTCAATCAGAGTTTCATTCAATCCCTTGTTCTCAGACACACCCCCACATGGGAATCCATAAAGTAGCAAGAGCAGACACAAGGAAGTTGGTCCTCAGCCAGCAGGTTGCTGGGCAGCCGTCACACACACAAAATTACTCTCTGAAGTGTGCTAGGGAAGGAAGTACCACTCCAGAGAGCCATAGGAAACCATAACTGGGGCATAATCGTGTGTTTGGCACACACTCATGACATTCATAACAACAAAAATATTTATGGTGACTCTTGTTCATGGTGACTTAATTTGCCTGAGAAAGTGGCTTAATATATATATATATATAGATAGATATATATAGATGTGATTTCCAGACCTTCAAGTTGTACTGATTTCTATTTGTTTTTTTTAGCTGCAATCTATAACAGTTCCTATCTGTCAATTTATTTTGTCAACAGAATTCAAAGATCATGAAATCATAGACCCAAATTTAAAGAAAAAGAGCATAACAAAAACAGTTTAATATATTTCCTATAGGCTACAGCAGCATTTTTTCTTAGACTTAGACTAGAATAGTCACACACCAACTAGTTTCTTTCAAAACTGAAATATCTAAACTTCTTTTATCACCCTAAATGATGCCTAGAGCAAATATAGTGTCAAGCTTGAACATACTCAGAACCTGTAAAGCAGAAACAGATTTCACATTACCAACTCCATTCCCTGTCTGTCTCCTGTTTTTACCCTACGGATTCGATTAAAATGTGGACTGGATTATCAACCGACATGGATAACGCTTTGGCTCATGAGGTTCTAATGACATACAGTGTGTGCAATAGCTAGCATAGTCCTGTTTGTGCACTTATTGCAAGAATATTATAATCTGTACATTCTTTTTCAGGTATATATAGCAGTATATCGCAGCAAATACAGTTATATATAAATGATACTAAGTCATCTGACTGTCACAAGCGTTTTTAGACCGCAATATAATTTTTCTATTCCATCCCGCGTTTTCTATGGTTCCCAAACCGAGTGCGCTAAGAGGCGAAGCACTTCTTTCTGGTTCCTGGAATACTTCCGTGGCTCGCACAAGTATGTGTTAATGTGACTGTGGTGCAGATTTGTTCCTAAAGGATGCTGTGGTACTTTCATACATAAGCTTAAATTATTAGATCATATTTTACTGATATTAGCAAGAAAAACCTAACCAAAAGACAAGTTCTACAAACACCGAGCACTATCTAACATAGTTGTCATGTCTTCCTCTCGTGTACAATGCATTCCTGTGTTCTTCCGCGGGTGAGAAGGCCTTTTCAAGGTCCAGACTACACATATGAAAGGTGTTCCGGCTCTGCCACAAGTTCGCAAAATACGCGCCCTGTGTCACGAGAGCGAGTGAGAAAACCTGCGCAAATTATTAAACCAAATCAGATCCGTTTATACTGATTTATGAGGGTGTAACCAATAATACAAATAATCAGCGTTCATTAATTTCCAAACAAATTCTCGCAAATTTCACACATTTAAGCACGACCATAATGAGAGTAATAATGAGTAATGTGTGCCTTTTGAACTATACGGCTTTTAAAACGGTCACAGTATTTAAATTGAGGCGACTGCAGTTTGCTAAAATTCAATAATAAACGAGGCTAAATAAAGCTGAATAATATATTGTGTGAACAAGTAGTCGTTACGACTATGACCTCTAGTGGTGATACTTTCCGTGCATTTACACACTGATCAATAAACTGCTCATAAAAGGAAATCCATGTCTATTTATGCATCAAATCTTTCAAGCCCAAACACTAAGATGTAGATCTATAAAACTGAGAATTCAGTTTCCAGTTCCTTTCTATCAGTGCCACTCAAATTGAAATAAGGATTCATTTTATTGATGATAAATATGTCCGTTGTTTCTTTGATAAAGAAACTTTTTTTTTGAATTACTAAAGTTATTTGAAAAAATACATATTTATGTAATTATTAACCTTGTGAACTCACATCTAATAAACTGGATGGTCTATTGCTTATGTAGATCAATTTTGAGATGCACTTACCAAAAACCATTTTAAGTGCTCAAGACAATTATTTCATTGTTACTAAATGCAAAATAAGTATTTAAAAGTGGGCAACAAAAATCATTTATTCTATTATTTTATTTTATTTTTATTATGTATTTTATTTAGCTCCTTTGTGGAAGTTCAACATGTCTACAATGTTTGAATGTGTGAAATAAGACAGCTCTGCTACATTTTTTTTTCTTTTTCTTTTTTAATCAATATAAAAAAGGGGTTACAAATCCATGACTTCATCCTCCACAGTTTTCCCAGCGGCCTCCACATATTTCTCTTGTACACCAAGAGTTCTGAAATAAATTGTTAAGGACAATCTTTCACAATTGTGACTGCGTGAATTAATGGAACATAACTAACAATAATAGAAAACATTACAGTATGACAAGGATACGTGCTGAACTGGAAGTCTGCTCCGACAGCAGCAGACATCATGACCTGCAGGTTCCTCTCCTCCAGGTCTCCAAAGCAGTAGCCATTGGCTTTGTCCACAGTTCTCAAAACTTGCATCATGCTTTCCTTGTCCTGTAGAGAAATAACAATGGTCAAAAGATATGCCACAAAACCACAAGCGTTCACATTTACATTCATGTATGTGGCAGGCGCTTTCATCCAAAGAGACTAAAGGTGTGTTCACACATGGCAGGTTGGGTTCGATTAAAACAAACTCAGGTGCGATTGCTCTGTTAGTGCAGTTCATTTGAATACGTGTGAACACTGCCATCTGAACCTTGGTGTGACCAAACAAGAGGACCGAGACCCCTGAAAACGAATTCTGGTGCGGTTTGACTGAAATATATACACAACACAGATAGCAGTGTGCTGAAAATGCTAAGCAAAACAGGACTAAGTATTAGGACAGTATTATTTTCTTTGTTGAACCAGACAAAAAAAACAAACAAGACAACCGAACTACAAGTGTAAACACACTCACTAAGGATTTGGTTTGATCAAAACAAACACCGGTGTGATTGCTCTGTTAAAGCTGTTCATTTGTATAAGTGTGAACGCTACCATCCTAACCTTGAAGTGCACCAAACAAGCGGACCAAAACCCACTTTTACAGGGGGTCTCTGTCCTCTGGTGCGGTTTGACTGAAATATGAACATAACATGGACCAAAGCCATCTAAACGAACCAAAAACAGGACACACAATGTCATAAGTTGCGACCCTAAAAAAGACAGAATGCTCAAGAACACGTGTTTCTTCTTGTCATAGGTGCTATGTTGTCCATTACGGTTCAGTGCAGGCATCAGAACAGCCGTCTCCTTGCAGCAGATCTTCCTTTGTGTGCAACAGAGGAATTTCTGGTGCTATTTTGACTCCTTTGGACATTTTATAAGCAGTTCTTAGCTGGTAAAAATACCACCTTACGTACACGCATACAATGAGCGCGTTTAGCCCAGCACACTGCATTGTTTTGGGTGTTCGGTATGTTCTGTCGCAAAATATATGGCATAAAATATGTTTTATTTGTTCTGTATCTTTAGGTTCGGTGTTACAAATGACAGTGTAAATGCTAAGTCAACCAGGGGCCAATTTCAGAAAGGAGGTTAAGTGAAAACTCTGAGTATGTTAACCCTGAAATTAGGGAAACTCTGGGTTATCCGTTTCAGAATGGGAGGAATGTCAAACCAGAGAAAGCAGGGTAAGTCAAGCCTGTTTCTAAAAGGGAGGTAACTTATACTTAGTCTGTGAACCTAACCTGGTTGCGAGCAGGTTTTCTTCAGTACACCCAGAGTTTCTTTCGGTCTCCTCCCCCTTTTTAAAGCACAAGCGATGTTTAAATACCACATGCATTCATTCACGATGCAGAAATGCTTTTCTTACTGAATATTTTTTGTCTTATTGCAGGTACAAATATCTAAAAATCAAGATTGATTTTCTATATAAAAACATGATATAAGATATTTAGTCTTCCTGTGTGGCAATTAAGGGCATTTTACTTAGGTAAAATATCTGCCAGTGTAGTAAAAAAAAAAAAAAAAAAATGTTTTAATGCAAACGGAAAACAAGATCATTCTATTACGAAGTACGAATTTACAGTAGCTCTGCCAACCAAGGTCCACAAGGTTTAAAACAACGTTAGGCAGTAACGTAACGCGTTTGTCGCTGAGAACTAATTTATGACGCGATTGATGGGGTTCGAATCCGACTTTTGCCAAGCTCGCTCTTCTCCCTTTTCCCATCACATAACACATCAGAAGGGCATTTATTTTCAATAAAAAATAAGAAAATATTCTTAAAGTGGAAATAAATTGCCTAACGATTGTTTAATAATGATAAAATCTGTTATTGTTGCATCTTGTTAATATACAACAATACTGAGGTGCAATATGTATCTGCCAGTATAAAGTATAAGTAACATCTGATTACTATTTACACTTATTACAAAGAACTTGCAAAGTAAGAAAATTATTATTAATATTTTACTTTTTCTTTTGCCCGTGGGATACCATGAAAATGAATATTAGTTCAATAACCTACCGTTCTGCCAGTTTTCACCTCTAATATAATAACAGTCATAAGAATTAAACTTGTATTGACTCTGAAGTATGCAGACGTCTTTTTGTTGGGTGCTGTTGCTATGGTGAATCGTAATATCAGAGCTCCATTGATGATGGCTTTTCATAGTCGTGGTGCACATGCTTAACTCAGATTCAACCTACTCAGTGTTGACTGAACTAACTCAATTCAGCTGTTCTGAAACCAAAAACTCAGAGTTTCCCATCTCAGAGTAAGTCAACTCAAGAGTTCAAGTTTTAACTAAAGAGTTGGTAGAACCTCCTTATTGAAACGGCCCCTGGACTAGATGTATCATTTTCTTTTTTGGTCCGGACCAAAAGACCCAAGATAACCAAACTACAAGTGTGTGCACACCCTTACATTGCATTCAAGGTACACATTTTATCAGTTCTAGCTTTCCCTGGGAATCAAACCCATGACCTTGTCATTGCTAGCACCATGCTCTATTGTTTGAGCTACAGGAAGAATTACAATTACAAGAAGTGTGCACTAACCTGGACGTTAAGAGGTACAAAAGACACTAAGCTGTAGTCCTGTATCACTTCAGCTAACTTCACATTCAGGTGGTGAAACTTCTTGAAGAAAGGGTCTGAAGCGAGGTGCTCCACCAAATATGACAGGTCGAGAACCTCAGTGTAGAAGTCTAGATTGAATGCTTTTGAAAGAGAGTTGGTATTAATGGAAAAGTTAATCCACAATTGATTATTTATTCAGACTTTCTGCATCAGTCTGGACTATATCATCTTACCAAGATTGCCATATTGCTCAATGAGGTCCATTTTTGAGAGCACATTGACATGTGGCAATTCAACATGCAGCATGGTGGACAGGGACGTACACAACACAGAGATGAACTTGGCCGGATCAGCACAGTAATGGGAATCCACCAGATGCACTGCGGTCAGCTGCCAATATCAGATGAAATCAGACAGGAAATAAATCTTTATAAATCAGAGAGAAGTTCAGGAAAAGTTCCCACCATGTACTTACCCTAAAATTCCACTTCGACAGCTGTGCAAATATATTCTTGACCGAATTATGATGAGTGTAGAGTTCCACCTGACCTGGGCAGTCAAAAAGGAAGTAGCAGTCATGGTGGTGCTTCAGTTTGTTCTCTAACCAGTCCAAGTTTGCCTCTAAGTATTCCATAGAGTAGATGAGGCCGCCATTGGGGCCAAGTTTTAGACCGTCCATCACATCATCCAGAGTGATGAGCTCGGATATGTCCACGGCACATGGATAAGGCAACCCTTCATTGGCAGGATCCAGGTTTACAACAACCACCTTACGCCCGAGGTGGCTCAGGAACTCCTGCATGCCCCGGCAATAAGTGGTTTTACCTGAACCAGGTGGACCAATCACAACCTGGCCGAAATGTAGAGCTGGTTTTGAAGGATTTGAAGACATCACAATGAAGACAGGTTCACCACTATGCAAACAAACAAACTAGGCTTCATCTAAAAGAGAAAATTACAACTTTTTAGAAAATAATGTCGAATTGTACAATTTTAAAGATAATTGACAATGTTTTTACAAATGAACCATGTTCTTATTCAAAAGGTCACCATTTACTTGCATTGTACAGAAAGTGTCTGTCATTCAGGTTTGGAACAATATGAAGCTGAGTAAATGATGGCAGAATTATCTCTTTAAGATAAATTGAAGATTAAAAAAGAGGTACAACTAAGTTTAATTAGACATTTAATTTTGATTCCCTGGTAATCGTGTATTATTATCCTTAAATGTAAATATTACGGAGCAGATATTGATTATGCAGATTTGTGCGGTATTTGTCTGTATATATGCAGCCGTAAACAAAATATTTTGGACAGATAAGACAAAACCAAGATAAACTAAAATTAACGTATATTGAAAATGAAAAATGTATAATGTCGTAAGACATACATAAAACAAAACACAAACCTTTTAAAGTCAGTGAATTATTTCGCAGCAACATGATGCTAGAAACATGCTGGGAACCGGATGTTGATTATTCCAAAATAAAAGTCCCATAAAACTTAATGCTTTTTATTTGCGAATACAGAAACGTTACAAAACTGTATAAATCGGACGAAATCAGCGTGAAATAGCATAAGATCATCAGTTTATACGGAAAAAAAATGTATAATTTGAAGGACAAAATGTGAGCTTTATGTTTAATTATGTTTTCACTGTATATTTGCGATAGTTTCATTCAAATAACAGTTTACTAATGTAAACCGAAACATTTAAAATATAACATTATAATCGCTTTTAACAAATTAAAATTAACTAATGGATTTCTTAATTCAATGCACATATGACAAAGAAAGAATGCTTAGCTCATCATAGGGACCATCAATTTCAGATTTCCTCATTTGCTCTTTTGTGCAGTCAATCAAAAAGGCAAACATTCATTATTCTCCATATTTATTTTACAATACAAAACATCTAAAAATCAAATACGACCATACTGTGAGAGAATAGAAAATATCTAAAGAACGATGGCATCTTTTGTATAGCAATATTCAATTTAGTCTCAGTATTTTCTGAATAACCATGAGGATGATTAACTTGCTGGCGCTCACTAACCATGTCTCTAATAACAGACTATAAATGAAAACACATGAAACAAGCACTCACATCAATTACATCCGGTAATATTTACAGTAACCAAATCTGGACATTATATTCACTACTTCAAGAGTATCCAAAATATATGATTTTTTTGAGGATAGATTAATTAGTTCTGGCATTAAGCACTTGCTTTGAGGGACAACAATGTACACAGTTTGACGGGATACAAAAAGCTATCCACCTGAGAATAAAGTCATACAAACAACTTGGGCAGGCTGAAGCGTGACTGTTTCATTGTCCAGAAGAAAATTATGAATTATTGAGCAATTTACGCTCGTCCTGTTCCTACAGGAAATTCTTTCAAAGAGTCCAGCACAAAACAGGTAACTTTGGTAAACGTGGGGCGAGAACTACTCATCCAGACCTTCATCCTCTTCTTCCTCCTTCTTTGCATCAACCTCGGCTGTGTCGGAGAACTCATGAAGGAGCACATACTCTCTGCTGCTGAAGCCAAACTTCAGTACATCCTTTTCTTTGAGCTCATAGTAACGCTGAGGATCTATACGCTGATTGTTTAGGTAGGTGCCGTTACCAGAACCCAGATCGATGATGTACGGCTTCACTCTCCTGCCCGTGGTGCCGTCCGCCCGTGTGAACTCCACTAATCTGGAGATGATAAAAGGCAAAGAGAAAAGGTCAACCGTTATGGGAAGAAATTAGCACATTAATTCAGTAATATTATTTTTTTTAAATCGCAATGTTGTGGAAGGAGCAACAGATATTTTCTTCCGTATTGTGACGCACATCTGAGTGAAACGTTGTGAAAAAAGTGAGAAAAAAAAAAAAGGTAGGGGCGGGGACTTCTAAGGGGTTCTATACTTAGTGGGTGATTGGATGGAGGCAGATCTGAATGCAAGTTTGCAGTCAACGGGCCCTTTTCACATTTCTGGGGTTCTCAGAAGCAGAAGTCATCAAAGATGGGTAACCCTATGATGGCGAATGGAAACTACTAAATATGTAATTTTTGCGTTTCCATTTTCTCCAATTTGTTTCAATAGAAAATACAAGATAGCATTTTTAGATTAGTAAATGCTGTAGAAATATTTTTCCTTTTTAGTTCATGTTAACTAGTGTAGTTAACTAATGTTAACGAATGAAACCTTATTGTAAAGTGTTACCATAATATCTTTTGTTGTTCTGACCTGTACTGAAAAACAGCATGCTGTTTGGAACAAGAAGGGTGGTCGATAGGAATGTCTGCAATCTTCCTCTGCCGTCCAAGTAGATACGCACTCTGTCTGTGGATGTACATGACTGGAAGTGGCTCGTCATTCTTAAAGGGGTACAAACGCCATCTTCTTTTGGGGATTCGGGCCTCGGGAGGCTCATTATACTTGATCACCACCCCCCTGAATGTATTGGTATCTTCCACCAAGGCACCTGATAGTTCAAAGTTGGGCTTTTCCTTCTCAGGTGCAGGGGCAGAATCACTATCCTGTTGACCACCGAACTCATTTGCCTCGTCATCACCACTCCCACTCTGAGCTTCCTGTCTGAAGCGATTCTCCCGCCGTCGTTCATTATGCCGTTCCCTCTCAGCCTGCTGTTGCTGTTGTAAGTGGGCATCCCGTTCTCTTCCCCTATATCTGTCCTGCTCTCTGTCTCGCTCTCTTTGCCGTGGACGATCTCCCTCCCTTTTTACCCTGCGATCATTTGAATCATCCCTTCTCTCCCGATGCCGATGACTTTCAGACCCTCTGTGATCATCTTGCTCCTGTAATAAAAACAAAATCTCCTTAAACAAAACCTCCAGTTAGAATGCCTTTTTAGTTGCTTTCAATAATAATGATAATAATAATAATAACAACACACATATACATACATATATATGCTGGTCTGTAATGCTGTAATATAACTGTAAATAACATCTTTTGTAAACAATGAAAATTGCTCATTAAATATTCTACAATAACCACAATTTAATATACACAAAAAACAATAATAATTTGTATTTTAAATTCCTATTAAAGAAAATAATATAGCCTACTGTATTAGGTCTGCGATGCTGTAATGTAACTGTAAATAACATCTTTTGTAAACAATGGAAATTGCTCAAATATTCTAAAATACCAAAATATCCACGATTTAACAACAAAAAAAATCCAATAATAACTTATTTAAAATTTCTAATTTAAAAAAAAATTATATAACCAACTATATTATTATGACTATATTGGGCGTGTAAGGTAACAGTAAATAAAATCTTTTGTAAACAACAAGGAAACTCAATATGCTCACAAATATTTTAAAATAAATATCCACAAATTAACAAAAATAATAACTTGAACTATAATTTGCTATTTAATAAAATAATATAGCATAATGCATGATTATATTCTGCCTGTAATGCTGTAATGTTTCTGTAAATAACATCTTTTGTAAACAACAATGAAAATTGACGATAAAATATTCTAATATACCCACAATGTAACATACTAATAACATGTGTTATAAATTCCTATTTTTTTTAATTTTATATATATATATATTACACATACATATATATATCATGTTTTATAATCACATTTTCCCCCACTGAGGTCCCTCCAAAACCCTCGAGCTATCTCGATCACATAATGAGCTGCCCAGAGACATTTAATGCTATATTAACTCGAACAATTAAACATTTTACGACCCAAAAACAATTAATAAAACTCTATAGTTAGATATAATGATCACTGGAGTATATTTAGATCATTTCCTCATGTTAGAGAGAACATACATTAAGAAAAACAACACATCATCAGCTAAATCACATTCAACACTTTACATTCATACAGCTTTCTCATCAGATCATGACATAACTCGGTACAAGTTGATCTGTATTGATTGAACAACTCACCCGCTTTAACCTGACGTCGGTGCTGCGATGCGGGCTTCTGCTCCTCCGGGGCCGAGGGGACCTCTCCTGCTGTCTGCCCGATGAACGGTCTCTTCTCGCTGGCGATCTGTCCTTTCTTCTGACTGGTGATCTACAAATACAGTTCAGGAAACATTCTCTAAGAAACCACTGACTACAAATAAAATGACCTGTTGATCCTCCCCACATACTACACTATTTTTAAGGGAATGGCCAAATAAAAAATAAAAAAAATAGGAGCAATCTCTTTATTCGGCTGAGCTGTCATGAAGATAAACAGGCTGTGAGATCTAAGGCGCTCACCTGCTGTCTCGTCGTCTCGCTGGAGGGCTGTTGCTGCTTCGGCTGGAGCCTGAACTGGATCGACGTGTCCGCGGAGGCCGCGCGGGACTCACTTTTTCTTGCTTAATTTTCGTCTTAACAACCCGGCCAGGAGATTCTCTGTGCCGTCTCTTGTTATCCATTATGAAATGAGCTTGCCTATTAGCTTCGTAGAACGTAAGAGTCGTTCATACCAAAGGAGAGCATGAAAACAGATTCAAACCACATTTACGAAACTTCCATGTACACTTCCGGTTCGAGGATTGTACGCTGAAGAAATCTGTCCCTCTTTCTCTGGAAAGCAATTTAGTTCCGCTTTCTTCAGGGATTCAATGTACCGTTTTTTAAAATTAAGAGATTGAGATTATAGAGAAATGAAATAAGAGAAATGTTAATAATATACAATAAACAACAAATTTTAACTGGTTAAATTATGCAAATAATAAAATGAACATGAGAAAAATTTTAATACATTAAAAAGTGTGTCAGAGCGTAATAAAAACAAAATAAATCAAAAACAAGTATACAACGAGTAAAAGGATGCCAATTCAATCGTCTATCAAAATCATATTTAATATTACATGCGCCTTTTTTTCTTTAACATGTAGTACCACCCAGTGGCGAAATCTGTATTTTTCTGTTTTAGAAAAATTGTTAAAAAAAAAATACCACAGTATATTTGTGTAAATTATTTTAAAAGGCTTAAAAGTCATACATATTTAATTGATCATTTTTAGCAGTATACTTTGTAAAGAATTTATTTTCAACCGATTATTTTAACTGGTTCACTCCCATGGACTGAAGACCTGATGGGACACGCGCGGTTGTTATAGCAACAAAACGA
Source organism: Anabarilius grahami (assembly GCA_003731715.1). Lineage (NCBI taxonomy): Eukaryota > Metazoa > Chordata > Actinopteri > Cypriniformes > Xenocyprididae > Anabarilius > Anabarilius grahami. The sequence continues at coordinate 5,515,555 of RJVU01062584.1, read as the reverse complement.
AACTTCTACAGCGCTACCGAGGGAACTTAAAGTCTTCCTAAGCTTTATACCAAAACGCAGAATTTGAAACATTTCTGTTTATTTTCTTTGCACTTTTACATTATAAGCATGATTCCTCCGTCTGACTCCTTGCTGAAGTATGATTATCCGGTGTTAGTGAGCAAAAATACAGAGAGGAAGTCTCCAAAGGTAAGCAGTTATTGTATGTAACATATAACGTTATACGAATAAAAACAAACCTGCAAACACTGTAAAGTACAGGTGCTGGTCATATAATTAGAATATCATCAAAAAGTTTATTTATTTCACTAATTCCATTCAAAAAGTGAAACTTGTATATTATATTCATTCATTACACACATACTGATATATTTCAAATGTTTATTTCTTTTAATTTGGATGATTATTACTGACAACTAAGGAAAATCCCAAATTCAGTATCTCAGAAAATTAGAATATTATGAAAAGGTTCAATATTGAAGACACCTGGTGCCACACTCTAATCAGCTAATTAACTCAAAACACCTGCAAAGGCCTTTAAATGGTCTCTCAGTCTGTAGGCTACACAATCATGGGGAAGACTGCTGACTTGACAGTTGTCCAAAAGACGACCACTGACACCTTGCACAAGGAGGGCAAGACACAAAAGTTCATTGCAAAAGAGGCTGGCTGTTCACAGAGCTCTGTGTCCAAGCACATTAATAGAGAGGCGAAGGAAGGAAAAGATGTGGTAGAAAAAAGTGTACAAGCAATAGGGATAACTGCACCCTGGAGAGGATTGTGAAACAACCCATTCAAAAATGTGGGGGAGATTCACAAAGAGTGGACTGCAGCTGGAGTCAGTGCTTCAAGAACCACTACGCACAGACGTATGCAAGACATGGGTTTCAGCTGTCACATTACTTGTTTCAAGCCACGGCGTCAGAAGCGGCTAAAGACAAAAAGGACTGGACTGCTGCTGAGTGGTCCAAAAGTTATGTTCTCTGATGAAAGTAAATTTTGCATTTCCTTTGGAAATCAAGGTCCCAGAGTCTGGAGGAAGAGAGGAAAGGCACCCAATCCACGTTGCTTGAGGTCCAGTGTAAAGTTTCCACAGTCAGTGATGGTTTGGGGTGCCATGTCATCTGCTGGTGTTGGTCCACTGTGTTTTCTGAGGTCCAAGGTCAACGCAGCCGTATACCAGGAAGTTTTAGAGCACTTCATGCTTCCTGCTGCTGACCAACTTTATGGAGATGCAGATTTCATTTTCCAACAGGACTTGGAACCTGCACACCGTGCCAAAGCTACCAGTACCTGGTTTAAGGACCATAGTATCGCTGTTCTTAATTGGCCAGCAAACTCGCCTGACCTTAACTCCATAGAAAATCTATGGGGTATTGTGAAGAGGAAGATGCGACATGCCAGACCCAACAGAAGAGATGAAGGCCACTATCAGAGCAACCTGGGCTCTCATAACACCTGAGCAGTGCCACAGACTGATCGACTCCATGCCACGCCGCATTGCTGCAGTAATTCAGGCAAAAGGAGCCCCAACTAAGTATTGAGTGCTGTACATGCGCATACTTTTCATGTTCATACTTTTCAGTTGGCCAAGATTTCTAAAAATCCGTTCTTTGTATTGGTCTTAAGTAATATTCTAATTTTCTTAGATACTGAATTTGGTATTTTCCTTAGTTGTCAGTTATAATCATCAAAATTAAAAGAAATAAACATTTGAAATATATTAGTCTGTGTAATGAATGAATATAATATACAAGTTTCACTTTTTGAATGGAATTAGTGAAAGAAATCAACTTTTTGATGATATTCTAATTATATGACTAGCACCTGTATACCTTGCTGTTGTAATGCCTTAACAATTGATATTTATTTCTTCCTTTACATTTCACACAGAGTCGTCCTTTGAAAGTGAGTCCCCAACAAATGGTTGACTCCGGCCCAGTCCCACCTCCACCCAAACCCAAGAGTCCCTCAGCGGATGCCAGCAAGCAGCAAACCGAAGATATCCTAAATGCCATTCTACCACCAAAGTAAAATAAACACTTACAATGATTAGTAAAATTTTTCAACTGGGTGTTGCAACTACCATAGTAGTTTAGTTGCAAATGTGTATAATCACATCACACAACGTTTAAAATTTTGGGCTCAGTAAGATTTAAAAAAATAAAAGATTCAGTAAGGACACATTAAATTGATAAAGTGACAATTATCAGGTTACAAAAGATTTCTATTTCAAATAAATGCTGTTCTTTTGAACTTTCTAGTCAAAGAATCCTGAAATAAATGCATCATGGTTTCCTCAAATATTCAGCACAACTATTTTCAATATTGATACAAATAAATGTTTCTTGAGCAGCAAATCGCATATTAAAATTATTTCTGAAGGATCATGTGACACTGGAGTAATGCTGCTGAAAATTCAGCTTTGCCATTACAGGAATAAATTACATTTCAAGATATATTAAAATAGAAAACTGGAACTGTTTAAATCGTACAAATGGTTCTGTCACAGGGAATGGATGGAGGACAACCAGTTATGGGTGCAGCCAGTGTCCAGCGCTCCATGCACACGAATGGATGTTATTCATTTGCAAGAACAGCTGGACAAAAGCCTTCAGGAGAGGCAGGCCAGAGAGACGGGCATCTGCCCAGTCCGCAGGGAGCTCTACTCTCAATGCTTTGGTAAAAATACACATTATTCTAAATGAAGTGTCACATTAATAGCTCTTGACATTAATTTACATGACATTCCCTCTTTCAAATCTCTTAGATGAGTTAATCAGACAGGTCACCATTAACTGTGCCGAGCGGGGCCTTCTGCTGCTGCAAGTAAGAGATGAGATTCGCATGACCATCGCAGCCTATCAGACACTGTATGAGAGCAGCGTGGCCTTTGGCATGAGAAAAGCACTTCAGGGGGAACAGGGAAAGTCTGACATGGAGAACAAGGTCCTTATAGGGATAGTTCAACCAAAATCCAAAACTTACTTTCTTCTGTGGAACACAAAAGATGGTATTTCAAATGTTTCTTTCTTTTTTTGTCCATATAAGTCAATGGCATCTAAAACAACATATATTGACTTTTGTAGGGAAAAAAAAAGACATTATTCAAAATATCTTCTTGTGTTCTACAGAAGAAGAAAAAAATTCTTATCTTTAAAGCAAGACCTGACAATTATCATTTTTTACTTGTGAGATAAAATCTCTTGGTAGATTTCAGAGTTGGAGAGCGAGAAGCGAGATTTGGAGAGGCTTTTGAACGAGCAGAAGGCTAAATGTGAGGCCATCGAGAGACGGGAAGCAGAACGGCGGGAAATTGAGGAAAAGAAGCATGCTGAAGAGGTCCAGTTCCTCAAACGAACCAACCAGCAACTCAAGGTAAAGCAGAGATCATCATAATCAGGATTTATGACATTATTTTTCAGACTCTAATGATTCCATTTATTTTTAGGCACAACTGGAAGGCATAATTACCTTGAAGAATAAAGCCTAGATATTATTAGAATAACACACTCACTATCTATTCAGTTTCAATGAATAAAACATGTATAAAAACATCTGTTCTGAGTATTTATTACTTTTTCTCCAATCAAAAGAATAGGAACAGACATAGACACACGGGTACATGATCCACATTTCAACACTTCTGAATCAGTACACTGTCTTAAGTTAAAATTTTGAAAATGCACAGTGCTGAAATGAACTGTAGTCATAATGTTCATGAGGATGGCTGGTGCCACAGTATGAATAAAGTGCATTGGAACGATTGCATCACAGATCAACCAAACCAAACCTTTACACAAATCACTGTGATTCCACTCCAGATGTACCAACTTAGTCACCGACATGACAGTGGGAACAGGGATTGATTTGACTGGGTATCTGACCAGGTCTTATCGCTTAGCTCGTTTGGCTTTCTTGCCATCCAAGGGCATTTTTCGGTTCTTATTCTTGTTCTTGACATTGTGTGTCTCATAATAGCGGACACCCACTTTCTTCACTCTCTGGGCACGCTCCAGTCTTCTTTTCTGTTTGGTTGAAGTAGTTCAACAGAGAGAGAGAGATTAGTTTGGTCTCAAATTTATTTTGGAATCGAGAAATCAAGAAGAGTGACAGCAGCAGTGGAGCTTGGAGAACAGTGCATACCTCTTTAGATGTGAGTTTGGTAGGCTGTTCGAGCTCCTCATCATCTACAGCTTTCCTCTTTTTGCCCACTGTCACAGCTGGAAAACAAAGAGAGGATGAGAGTCTTACTCACTTTTTTAAAGCACCAGACATCCCCTAATCATTCAAACATCTCTGAAAAGATTCTGTGGAAATATTTAGTATATTTCAACTGGGTTTGCAATACCTTGTATTATGTAGATTTTTGAAAATTGTTTAAACTGCTGTCTATATCAATATTTGAATATTTAAAAAATGTTTAGGGTCAGTAATCATTTGTTTTAAAAGAAATTTAAATTACTTTTATTTAGCAATGACGTATTAAATTGCCAAAATTGACAGTAAAGACATTTATAATGTTAAAAAGATTTCTATTTTAAATAAATGTTATTTTGAACTTTCTATTCACCAAAGAATCCTTAAAAATGTATCACATTTTCCACAAAAATATTCAAATGTTTTCAATGTTGATAGTAATAAGAAATTTTTAAAGCAGCAAATCAGAATATTAGAATGATTTCTAAAGGATCATGTGACACTGAAGACTGGACTAATGATTGCCATCAAATGAATAAATTACATTTTAAAATACATTAAAATTAAAATGAGTTATTTTAAATTGTAATACTATTTCACAATATTACCGTTTCTACTATATTTTTGGTTAAATAAAGGCAGCCTTGGTGAGCATAAGAAAATTCTTAAAATAAAATTAAAATCTTACTCCCAAAATACAATAAAAATATAAATTTAAATAACTAAAATATATATATATATATATATAAATAAAAAAATTGTGATTTGATATACATTAAATATGCAGTTCTAGTGGCCATATCTTTTTTAATACACAAACATTTGGGTATACCTTTCCGTTGAAGATTCTTTGCAGCATTCTGCTTTGCTATGGTTTCAGTAAACACCTTTTCAGAAAGGCCTTTAGGAATGCTGTAAAAACATCAAGACAACACATTACAATATAAATATAAATAGATAAGAGCTAAACACTGAACTCAAAATCACAGAAACCTCTCATAACTTTATCAGTATGAGTGTAAACAAACCGTATGGCGGAGAACTGCTTTGACTTGGCACGATCAAGAAACTGTTTCAATTTGGCAATCTTCTCATCCATCTCTTTATTCACTTCACGTGTGTTCTTTTTCTCTGCTGTGGTCAGGGGGTCGGACACAGATGATTCTTCTTTCTGTAGTTCTCCATTTTGCTCTTTTTCCTTATCCTCCTCATTTTCCTCGTCTTGCTCATCTTCTGACCCAGAGGGATCCAGTATGTCAGGCATCTCGACAGGCACAAGATCCTCCTCGCTGAACTCCGGAGCGACGTTAATTTTGCCAAAGTTCTGCTTGACGTTACTGAAGATTTTCTGCATCTCCTCTTGTTTCTGTCTCAGCAGCTTTTGATCATCCTGCTGGCTAGATGAGGCCCCCTCCACATCCTGAGCTTCAAGTCTGTTTTCCAACTCTTCCTTCTCGGTTTCCATCTCAGTTTCCATCTCAGGCATTTCCAGCATCGGTTGTGCTTTGTTCTGAGTGGAAAGATCAAGTGTCAGTTTAAGACTATAAATGTTTAAAAGTGCATTAGGATCTGCCAGTATAAAGACTGGCAAAATTCAAGTAATTTTGTTGGCCACAGTGACTTAATATAGGATTTGTACCAAGTAATTCAATATGCATTAAGGAAGTTACATATGAACAATGTCTTCTGAGGTCTGTTAGAACACAGAGCTCTAATTGAGCTATTGTTTTACTAAAAGAATCTAAAATTTGTGGAAAATTAAGAACAAATGTCCATTTACCTCTTCATCCATCTCACCCCCAGGGGGCTTCACGAAAAAGGGGATGCGTCCCCTCTGCCAATCATTCAAAACCATTTTAGACACAGTAGACAGATCTGGCTCTCCACCCTGTTTTACAAGAACAACACAAAATACGTTACAGCACAGACACGTACAGTACTTGGACAAAGATAAAGATGTGAACTACCCAGTGTAACCAACCTGTAGGCCAAAACCCTTTTATAAAACTCTGATTTTGAATTAAATCTTAGTGGTTTTGGCATGAGAGTATTAAAAATGTGGCTATTCGAACTTTAAATTAAATGTTTTCCACCAGCTTAAAGTAAGCAAACTGTCACATCTCAATCGGACACTCTAGAGGAACGAATAAACAAATGTGCCGCGAGGACCGAGCTGACAGTTCATTTTATCAGATACTCCACAATCAGGCCAGACCTTAAGCAGTTTTCCGGTGCGAAAGGCTAGCTTTTCCAGGAAATCCTCGGCGGAGCTCCAGGACGGAATGCGGTATGTCTTCTGGATGTACTCTGCTTTGGCCCTCTCCAGCACCGCTCCGATGTGATCCTCTGGAGTTCGGATCTTCTCCACTTGGACCTAAAAACAACAGATACAAAATAAGTTGATGAAGCCGCAGCGATCGCAAAATCTGAATGGTTGATTTTGAGAGTCAAGGCCATCATACCACTCCCTTCAGCACAATGTCAGTCTCACTGTCGTCGGAGGGGTAGACGACACCAGGACAGTCAATGAGGAAAATGCGTCTCATTAGTGTGATATACTGCCAAACCTGTCAGACAGAAACAAAACAGTTGCTTGTGGCATAAAAGTTGAGCTCCATAGACTCATCCATTTCCCCCATTTCAGAAACCACAAGACCTAAAACATTTCAATATAATCAACTGCATTTAAACAAATGCAATTTATAATAACTTGCGACAAGTTAGCAAGCAGTCAATTAACTTTTGAGCTTATAAAAATGAAACTGAACAGATTGTTTTTGAATGTTGCTGCCTGGCCAAAGGCCTAAACAGTGATTCAGGCAAATTTAACATTTCAACATTAGGAAAAACTAGTTAAAGAGGCACAACAAAAAGTATTTTAATCAATCAAATCTATCTATTTATTTCATAATCGAACTAGAAACTGTTTTTAAAAGAAAAGAATATAGTGGAAAGAAAACGTCTAATAATTGAAGAATCACCCAAATCAGAGCACACAAGGGAAATTTTAAATTATATAATTTATCATTTAAAATATAAACAGAAGAACGTGGAAGTCCAGATTTGTTTAGAATTTGATTTCAATCTGGCCTCTGTCAGTAATCTGTTTTTCCTTCGCCTTGAACTTTCACTCGCTCTCTGAAAACCATTTCTCAGTTCCATGTTTGTAAAATGAGAGGAAAAATTTGACAACATAAAAAAAGTAATTTCACACAAAAACATGAATACACAAAAGTAGCAGCCAAAACCAAACTGCTGGAAACTTAAGCCATCCAAAATGTTAACACATGTGTCAGGAACTGGCAGGTAGTCTTACACTCGCTAGTGGACTACAAAATAAATTTTACAACAATCGTCTGATGTTCACGATCAGAACATAACATAACAACTACAAGTGGAAGTTATAGGAACAGAACAGATCACCAAAAATTATTAAATAGAAGGTGACTTGAAATGCAGTTTAAGTGCTGAATGGGTTATTGGCTGGTTGACAGCCTTTCCTCATTATTCATATTCATTGCATGGCAAATAGCAGCTTGAACATTGTGCTAATCTTCTCCTTTTGTCATACAGGTTTGGAATTACATTAGAATATTAATATTGTGAAAATATTATGTACTGTAAATTATTACTATTATTATTAAGAATAATCACTTTATTTTACAGAACAAGTAAAGTGACAATACTAATACAATACGCATGCAAATACAAATGCATTTTATCTATGCATTTGCTGATTGAGCACTGTGCCATGTCCGAACTCTTTGCACTTTATTTTATACATATCTTTTTTTTATTCTCTTAATTGTTATTCTGACTTTTAATGCATTTTAAATATTGCTGTCTGGTTGAAAGAGCTGGGAGAATTAGGAAGAAAGTGAAATCTAGAAGAAGCAGACAGAAGAAAAAGAAGGTGAATGCAGAAAGAATTGGCATGTAGGGAAGGAGGATAGAATGTAACTTAACATTGAGGGGTCATAAGATCGTAAGGGAATGAGTTGAAGAACTGTGATTTTTTTGGATGTTGTGTTTGTGTGAGAGCGGTGTGTGTGTGAAATGTAAGAACATCCATTCAGATCCGCTCTGATGGATAGATCTGTTTAGATTCACTCTGACGGACAACAACAGCTACAAAAAACTCCCTAGGACTTCCTTGCTCTTCCATCCAGATAGCAAAATTCTGTCTTTTCCTGTTTTTATTTCATTTCTAATGTATTTTATATCTTTTATGTATCATCTTTTTTACTGTTATTTCTATTCCTTATGTTCTATTTTTATTATTCTTCTTTATGTGAAGCACTTTGAATTACCATTGTGTATGAAATGTGCTATACAAATAAAATTGCCTTGCCTTGCCTTGCCTAATATTTATGGCTGTCATAATTTCTTTGCTTTCAAACATTAAACCATAGAGCTTAAAAGTGATAGTTAACCCAAAAATGAAAATTATGTCATCACAAGTAGTTCCAAACCTGTATGAGTTTCTTTCATCTGCTGAACACAAAAGAAGATATTTTGAAGAATAATTGACTTCCATAGTATTTTTTTCCCATACTATGGAAGTCAATGGGGCCCATCAATTGTTTGGTTACCCATATTCTTCAAAAATATCTTCTTTTGTGTTCAGCAGAAGAAAGAAATTCATCGAGGTTTGGAACAACTTGAGGGTGAGTAAATGATGACAGAATTATTTGGGTGAACTATCCCTTTAACTTATAAACGAATATTATTACAAATTTAACAAGATGGTTTGTGCACTGCATTATCAAATGCATGTTATAATCGACGAAACTCAGAAACCCTCTCCCAGACACTGAAAACATTGTATTTACTCAGATTTACACAGTGACGGTGGGTCATACATTTCAGGTAGGAAAATAAAGAAATCCATATGAATATGGAAGAACAAGAAGAAAAAAACACCCTTGAGATGAAAACAAAAAAAGCTTCGGAGGACTTACCTTAGTCTCACCAGCAAGGGGTGCCACGTTACAGACTTTTTTGGAGCGCAGGGTATTGATAACAGAGCTCTTTCCAACGTTGGGGTAACCAATGAAGCCAACACTGATCTGCTTTTTGTCTGAGTGGAGCTGAGCAAAAATCAACATGGACATGTTAATACTAGGCAAAAGTCTTTTTGAAAAATAGCAATTAAATAGAAGAAATACACAAATATATTGTCAAGTCCTCTGATATAATGTCGGTTTCATGGTATCAAGGTCAGGAAAACAAGACAACCTTGGTTCAACTCTTCCCCCAATAATTAGCATTTTTACATTTCACTATTCACTTTTAAAAGTGGGGCCCTCGGCCAAGAAGTTAAGACTTGGTACACAACCAACACAGGCCTCTTAAATGTCATTACACCTGCAGATTTGTATTGCAGGCATGGTAACCAAGATATTTTTGTGCTGCTGTTTTCTAACTCCTAAAAGAGTGTCTTGTCATATAACTCTCAACAAAATTTATGTTACGTAAGCCCACTCTCCTTTTTAGTATTTCCAAATTTTTGTTTACGGCTGTGCTCCCAAAAATAACTCAGAGGCAGATGTGAAGACAGGAGAGGAGCCCAATAGTATGGGAGGGTGGGGTGCATCTGCTTTCAACATCTGTTGCCATTACAGACCAGAAAACAGGTTGATCTTGTCCTAAAATTGCGGCTTGAGTAGATAAACGTTGTGGAGCAAAACTGCTTTGTGTTTAACACCTGCTGCCCTTGGTTTCCAAGGCATGATGATGTGTATGCACATAAAAATATGTTGTAAATGTTTAAGGTCTCACCTTGCCAAACTGCCGCAGGAGCTGAATAAGGGAGCCCTTGCCGAAGGAGTTGGTAAGGCTGGCGTGAAAGGCCAAAGTGGGGTATTCCTGAGAGAGAACTGCAACCCAGCGTTTCTACAAAATACACACACGTATAAGCAAGAATCCATAGAATGATCTTAAGTGAACGTACGACAGTTTATACGACGATTTATAAAATGTCCATATGAACAAAAAAAGTTCCAAAATGCATCCCTCTTTATAAATCGCAGGTAATCTTAAATTCAAGAGCATATTCATGTGTATAAAATGTGTATTAATATAGTTATAATTGTTTGTTGCTAGCTATCTCAAATATATTCATGGCAAGATAAAAAAGCGAAAGATATAAAAAGTAAATAAATATATAAATAAAAATATAGAACAAAATGAAAAAAGGGTTTTAATGTTAATCTTTGATTAAAATTCTAAAACTAAGTCTGGTCCTCATTAAAAATCTTTTCATAAGAGTCAATATAATTATAATTAATTAATATTATATAATTCAAGTAATTAACACAAAGCAGTTAAAATATTGCACATCTGCACATATAATAATTTTAATGCATATTGTGATTGCCTCTTTATCTTTCATATTACATATTTGATTAATTTAATTGCTGGTATATGAGCACAAAAAAAATTGCATACTCTTCAGTTGGCATATACATAAGATTTTCATGTCAGTTTCTGCCTTTATAAATCCCATTTTGTTCTTCACTTCTTGAAGTAGGATGAAATCCATGGAATTTAGGATCAAATCTGGTCAAATGTGGACTTTGTAAATGCCTCCCAAGGTCTAGACACTAGAAGTGATATATGAAATGGTTTTTGATAAGAGAGAACAGATAAAAAATAAAAAAAAAGCACAAGGGCACGAACTGCCCAAGAAGAAATCACTGCAGAACGATAAGTGATTCCTTCTCAACAACAAAAATAATGGGTTTCCCAATCATTTTCCTATTAGGTTTATAAAAGACCTCAGTCATAAATCTGAAGGAGGTTTGAATGCAAAGGTTTGAAGCTTATAAACAACTGGTAGAGCTCCCTCGTTCCTTGTTGCTCCATTTCAGAATCGGCAATAACACAGTTTACAAACAACAAGAATTATAGATGTGAAAGATGGAAAAATATCTGTCAGAGAAGGAGCCTTTAACTGGTTAAATCTTAGAAAAGTTGGGCAAGCCAAGATAAACATGCCTGTCTGTCAGTGAAACAAACTCCAGAGACGGGATAATTGAATGTACTACAAGACACATTGCAGACAGTGGCCCTGTTCCAAAAACCTAGTGAGCTGCCTTGCTGTCTGTCTACTGCCTTCGTAGGTGGTTCCATACATCCTATTTGTCCTGGAACAACAAAAGTGACCATTTTGGATAGCTCTACACAGGCAGGAACTTGCTAAGTACTTGCTAAACTAACAACACGATACTCTAATAGGCATGCAAATACATAACACCTATAAATATAGGATAAAAAAGTGTTTTTATTAGATTGAACTCTTTTATCAATACATTTTGCTACTTAATGAACAAGTATATTTATCATTAAGACTGACATTTCTATCACCAACTTAAATGGATATCAAAAGAGGCTATTGTTAATGTTAAACTAATAATAACACCAGAGCTGGGTAGATTACTTATGAATTGTAATCAGTTGCTGATTACAAATTACATGACAAAATTTGTAATCAGTAATATAATCTCTTAGATTACACATTTTTGGTAACGTAATCTGACTACTTTTGGATAACATTTAGATTACCTTTGTGCTAACCCTTATTTACATATATTGTAGGATAATCTTGTACTATTTTGACAGATACAAAGAAAAAAAATATTCCACAAAATATATTCTATTCACCAACAAGAGCCTCAACAAATTATTTTAAAGTGCAATGTATGGACAGTTAATACTTCAAAATACTAACACTAATGTACCTGTTAGTGTTTGCTGATAGTAACACTGAATAAAACAAAATCACATCTTATGATTTTAAAACATATTTACTTAAAATTAAGTAAATTTAGAAAACAGCAACATTACAAAAACAAATATTGAAAAACATGAAATTCACAGCAATATCACTGCTACATCAAATATTTCATCTATATTTCAAATATTATTATTATTATTACATCATATATATTTCATCTATATTTCCCCCTCACCGCCGGAAAAACTCGAAGAATCATGAACGTATATAAGTGGCAGGTTTATTATGAAAATAATATAAACGTAATTTTTTTTTAAATGAGGCGAATCAATGAATTGTGAACAACTTACTGCCATTGTGTACATAACATGTAATCATGTAATCCATAAAAAAGTAACTGTAGTCTGATTACGAGTATTTTAAAAAGTAGTTTACTCTAATTACAAGTACTTGAATTTTTGGAATCTGATTATGTAATCCAGATTACATGTAATCTGTTACTACCCAGATCTGAATAACACTAATCCAAATACATAGCACACACAAAATGTTGGGTAAATAGTGTTTTTTTTTGTTTTTTTTAATTGAACTACCAATATCTTCATTTTTCAAAATACTGCTTTTTGCTACTTAATAAATATGTAGATTTATCATCAAGATTTCTGACATTTTCTTTCACCTACATAAACGGTGTGTTGGAATGTTAAGCTAAGCTAACAACACAATACTCTAATACACAGCACACATAAATGCTGGATAAAACTATTTTTAATGATATTTTTCACTACTGATTGAATAAGTAGATTTATAATTGAGATTTCTGGCACTGTGTCTGCCATTTTTGGATGGCCTTTTTTCACTTAGCTTACTGAAGTGCACTATGCTTGCATTCTACACTGAGTTTTCCCAAGTGAAGGTATCTAAAAAAAAATCTGGAACATCATTCCAGCCTTCATAGGCAGCTCAACAGGTTTTGGAACAAGTATAGATAATAAACTAGTATTGAAAGATATTAACTTCTTACCGTAACCCATGTGGGAATGAGGTCACACTTATTGAGCACAAAGATGAGATGCTTCCAAGGTTTCTCTTTCTTTAGGTAGGACTCAATACTCTTGGAACGAGTGCCCATAGGGTCCCGAGCATCCAGCACTTGGATAATGACGTCTGAAGAGTCGATCACCTGCGCAAAACATGCTTCATTTTAGGATGTGGCATCATTTGGGAGTACTGGGGTTTTCATCAAAACTTTCAATGAGCAAGTTGTTGGGAGATGGTCATAGCTACCTTATACAGCTCTCCCCAGATCCTCTTTGACTGACCCTTCTTGAAGATTTCCTCCCTAACCTCATCTCTGCAGTGATGGGGAAATTAAATGGCTTTAAGACATTTATCCAGTTATGTCAGGATATATAAACCATATCAGCTAGACAAACAGGGCATAGTTCCTGCAGTAGGGATGTACTGAATTATAGGATCTTTACAAGCTACTAGACTCACTTGACTCCGCTGTCCTCAGACACCAAATCACGGTCTTTCTCAGCACTGTAGCTCTGAGCCGAGACCTCTGCCTGTTCAGCAAAGTCCTTCAGCTCTCCCACAGTCAAGTTGGGCCTCTTTCTTTGTGCCTTTGGCCCAAACGTCGTCTCGAATGTCTCTGTGTCCAGAATGTGCACCTTGGAGTTCTACAAGAACCAGCAGAAGATTAACTGACAGATTCTTGAGAACTGTTATAACCTCCTACCAAGATCTTCATAGCTTTTGGAATTTCTTGGATGAAGTATCTGATCTTTCAGTTATCTGTGCCCCATTCCCAAGAGGAAAAAATCCCCAATGATTTATGGCAGAGTGTACTCAACACATTTGATAGCTTACAAGAGTGTGTCATAAAATGTTATGCCACACAAAGCAAGATGATTGCTTCTATAAAGCATATATTAATATGAGACTGTTAACATTCCACAAATCTATTAGTTTTTTCAATCTGATCTTTAGGACTGACTTTCTGTTTGATGAAGTGGCGAAATCTGTTTGTTTAGACAGTGTAGTCTAGACTATATCGACTATAGTAAGGAGTTAAGCCTCAACACCATGTTAAAAGACATAATACACTAAACCAGGTTAAATCTGTATATTTGACCACAGAACCAGAAAGCATTGCACACTCTGTAACATCCCAAACAAAGGAAAACTTTAAATCCGATCTGACCATTTAGACACACAAAGATCAGATTGTTAACTTTTTCAAACTAAATGCAGATGTGGTTTAAATCAGATTTGTAAACACCAGCTTTACATATTGAAAATTTTATATACACTACTGTTTTTAATTTTGGTTCAGTACGATTTTTTTTTTAAAACAAACTAATAATTTTATTCAAGCAAGGATGCATTAAATTGATCAAAAGTGTCTGAGAACGCTGTTCTTTTGAACTTTCTATTCATCAAAGCATCCTAAAAAAAACAAATGTATCATGGTTTACATAAAAATATTAACCAGCACAGTTCGCAACATTGTTGAAATGTTTCTTGAGCAGCAAATCAGAATATTAGAAAAATTAAAGGATCATGGGACACTAAGTAATGATGCTGAAAATTCAGCTTTGCCATCAAAGGAATAAATTACATTTTAAAATAAATTAAAATAGAAAAAAAAAAACTTTTTTACAACTGTAATCATATTTCAGAATATTACTGTTTTTTACTGTATTTGTGATCATCTATCTGAATCCATGGTGAGCATAAGAGACTTCTTTCAAAAACAGTTTTAAAACTTACTGACCCCAAACTTATGATCAGTAGAGTAGCTAGAATATAACTAAAATTTTAACAAAAAAAGCAGCTAATTTGTATAGTGTTTAAAAAGACAAATATGCCTATATCAAGACAAAAATCAAACAAAATCCTGAATGAAGAATACTGAAAGAAACATCTTACACGTTTAACTGCACCAGGCCAAATTGCAATCTGTAATGACCTAAAAACAAAACAAAAAAGGGAAGCCATACCACTGTTGCAACAGAGGATGGAATAAAACGACAAGCAATTTACAGATCTTGTCAAAGCCAGTAACATTTCTCGTAAGAAATTGTACTTCTGGTAAGATTACATTTCTTCGGAACAATTGACGTGGATGATAAAAAAACAACCTGATTTGAGGCTAACCACCACATCACAACATGTTCAAAATATTTCTGAGAAAGAGCAAAAATGTGCGCAAACAATGGGCATTACGGCACACACTGGAGGAGCTGCTCAAACACCACAAATCAAAAAGAGAGGATGAAAATCAATAATTGAGACATAGCATTACCAGTTCCCTGCAACCAAGGTTGAATACAAGAACAAAAACATAGTGAGTGTCATAGTTCTGAGATGCAGAACATAAAGTAGAGTGAGATGTTCATTACACAAAGACCTAAAAGGTTTTGCTCACACATGGAACAGTTTAGATCCTGAAGTGAATCAACAACAGTTGCAGAAGAAACTTGAAGAACTGAGGAAAACATTACATTTTATTCTGAGCACATTTTTTTTTGCTCTGTTCTTTACTACTGGCAAATGACAGGCCCTTAGGTGCCAAAAAGTAAGTTCTATCGCAGGTCAGGCCGTGCCCTCACTCCACCGCTGTCAGACTAACAAAATCACTGTGTTGTTGACATGGCACAACAATTGGTCTTCTTGTGTTCTTGCTGTAGTTACCTCATGTGTTACATGAGATGTTTAGCCAAGAGGTGTCCCGAAAAACAAAACACACATGAGCAAAGGCCAACTGTTTATGAGAATTTGCCAGCAATGGACAACTGGTCATTTGAGTCAGAAATGAACTTTTTGAATGGGCAATTTTACCCCTAGAGTTTAAATTAATACATTTAAGTTGAAGTACTACAATTGTTAACTGAAACAGAAATAAAGCTAAAAAATAATACAAATATAAAATAAAAACTGAAAATATAATAATTAGACGTTAGCATGTTGCTAATGCTAATACATTATTATGGTACTCTAAAATATGTAAAAACTAATTCAATTATTTATTTATTTTTATGATTTTAAGTGAATTATTAATATATTTAGGATTCACATTTCTTGGATGGATTTATTTTCCTGAGCTCATCGCAATGATTTATGGGAAACTCTTTCTAAGGGTTTCATGCAAACAATTAGCCTACCTGTCTCCTCTCAACAGGCTACATTGAGACTAAAAAACAGGATTTTTGTATACTAAATACAAAATATGGATGTATACTAAAGTATCTGCATACTCACATGTGCCTTTATTCTGTCATGTAGCAAAGACATGGGTAGCTTGCTCTGTTTCATCACTACTCGGTATGGATCTTTTTTTACTGCGTTCATCTCTTCTTGGAATTTCTGCAAGGATGACTGCTTGATGACACGTGTATTGGCTGCATAGAGAGCATATGGGGAAAAGCAAAGAAATATTCATATATTCAGATCCTAATCCTACTTGGAAGAGAGGACAATTGAGGCTAATTCCCCTCATAATCAATCACACAGATTAGGATTCATTAAAACTCTAAAATGTATCGCTCTTACCGAACCACTTGATGTTGGGCTCAACTCGGGCCACAGTTCCAGGAGCAACTGTATTCTGGTACTGCAAGGGCTTGATCACCTTACCTCGACTGTTGCTGTGAGCATATGAATAAAAAACATGCATGTTTCATCATAGTTAATTCTTGCAAAAACCATATAACCCAATACATCTATTGTCTGCTACTAATCTGAATCTTGTATATGTCATTTTGTAAATGACAGGTTACCATCTCTGCTTCTGTCTGTACATATTCAATCGTCTGATGGTGGCACGGTCCCTCATGTTGTTCCCTCCAGCTCCCTTCACCCGGTCTGTAGGGTTGGGAATGTTAAAAAAGATAAACATTGTAATGCACAAGGACATATAGTGCAATCTAGTGAATCTACAGCAATTTAGGGTGAGCTGCATAACTGTGATTGGAACACAAGTCTAGCAACAGCCTTGTTAATAGACTGCACAATTTCTATTTTTAAATATTTTATTCAATTAAAAAAACAGGTGAAATATCACTGCTTGTGTGTACACCTCAGATTGTCTTCACTATATATTTTATAAGCCTAGCCTATATCACATACATATCAACAATGAATGTTTAAAAGTTAGGGGACAGTAAGATTTTGAAAGAAGTCTCATGTTCACCAAGACTGCATTTTTTTTTTAATCAAAAATACAGTAAAAACAGTAATATAGTGATTTACAATTTAAAGTAACTGTTTTCTACTTTAATATACTTTATAATGTAATTTATTTCTGTGATCGGAACACTGAATTTTCAGCATCATTACTCCAGTCTTCAGTGTCACATGATCCTTCAGAAATCATTCTAATATTATGCTGATTTGGTGCTCAAGAAACATTTAATTTATAATCATTGCTGAAAACAGTTATGCGGTTTAATATTTGTGGAAACCACGATACTCAATTGTCAATTATTTTATGATGAATGGTTCAAAAGAGCAGCGTTCATTTAGAACGGCCACTTTTTGATTAATTTAATGAATTCTTGCTGAATAATTTGTTTAATTATAATTTTTTTTAAAACATCTTACAGACCCCAAACTTTTGATTGGTAATGTATAATTTGTAGCATTGTCCTTAAACTAATCCTTTATTACATTCAGTACCTATGTTAACTTCAGATTGGTCATGTGATCATGCTAAATATTTTTTACAAAGAGAAAGACTGCCTTTATTTATAAATAGTTTATTATAAGCAGTGTAAAAAAAAGAAAAAAGAAAAGAATCTGGGTTTGGAGCAAAATGTCACTGACAGCAACAAATCTTTGGGATATTTAAAAATGTGACAGCTATTGTAAGTGACAGCCATAATTGTAACTTATACTGATTCAATTGAAGCATTTGACATGGATGAAAAACATGCAGTGTGTTTTCATGTAGTTAGAAAAATATGTCCGCATAATGGTGGGGAAAAAAAACAATCAATTCTAGGGGACAAATATACCCTTAAAATAAAGATAATTTCTGACACTTATCCTGAACATTTTTGGAAAACATTCAAACATTGTGGTAGCAATGTAGAACGATTTATTTATTGTTATAATTGTCATGTAAAAACAAGGCACGTTTGGTACACTTGACACAGTCTTCACAATACAAGTGCCAGCAGCCTCTGATGGGACATTTAAAGGCTTGACAGAAGTCATGGTTACACACAATCAACAAGTAACCCAGTGCGAATAGAAGAAAGTTGCTTTACAACATGCAACAGTGAAAACACAGCTATAGAACGACTCGTATACTTCTCAACAAGAGTTGGCTAATAGTTTAGCAGGCTAGCAGTTCACGTCCAGACCAGCGGTTCATTTTATCTTACCGGGATTACTGCTGGAGGTTGAGGGATTTATGGAGCTTTTCCCCTTGAATTTTGGTTTAACCATTGTGATCGATTACTCCGGTACACTCCCAATACTGAAAATAAAGAAATAAAGCTGTATTTCAGTCAGTCTGTAGATTTCCACGTGTTACAATAAATTACACATCCCAGGAAGTACGTCATCAATCAAGCGACAGATTTTTTTCTTTTCGCCAAGTTGGGAAAAGTCAGTCAGCTGCTCCTCGGACTGAAATCTAAGTTACTTATAAATATCTAAAAAGCCACAATTTAACCATAGGTATGTCCATGTACACAAACTAATATGCCGGACCGGTGTATGCATTGTTAACATGTCCCGAGGTCACATTAACTTCAATTGTATTTTAGCATTTTAACATATTTTATGGTTATTATTGCGCACGCAGTTTTATGACCTTATGTGAATTGAGAGACTACATGGATTATTTTTATTTAAAAAAATGCCTGCAGGATAGTTAAACTAATGTACAGAGAAATATGATTTAGAATAAATAGAGTTCTAGAATATAAACTTGTACTTATAAATGTATTAATAGTTTAAATTAAATCTTGATGTTGTTTAAAAAAAATTTATTAGGAAAACTCTTATTTGCATTTTGCATTAAATTTTAGAATGACTATTGGTAAAGCACGCGTTATACACTCATGCAGGACTCTGTATACCCAGAAGAGGGCATGCCGGGATAGTTATTGCTTCAGTTGCATTATCCTGTCCCATGTCTTTAAGCTCAACCAGTATCTGTTCCCTGCATTTAATCAAGACTTTGTCTTCTGCTTTTAGACCGATTACAGAGAGCCTTTTGAACTTTTTGACATTATAATAAGATTTTATTTGTTTTCTTTCAGCTCGTTCTACTCTACACGATTACATTCCACTCAAGTTAAAGAAAACAAATTGGAAAAAAGAACAATATACTTTACATATTGTCAAAATGGAATTCTAGAAAACATTACACTGATGCATTTAAACAGTTTTTAGCTTGGAGCAACGATAAATTTGTGTTGTGTTGCCAGCCGGTGTATCGTGTAAACTTAAAACCTGCACAGAGCCTGTGTGGAATGCGTAGATAATGGCTTCTGGGGCGGCCCACACAGTCAATGAGAACCAGGCATACCTTGTATAATACTAGTATTCTATAGACATAGAATCCAGGGAAATATCAGAGATCAGCTTTAATAGTTTGATGTTTCTACTTAGCTCCAAATATTTTATAGATACTTTTCTTGTATTTTCTTTTATTTCAGCATAAAAAAATAAAAAGGAGTAGAACTTTCCTATATGTCTTAAGTTTTGTTTTCGAATCATCTTTACACTGTTGGGGAATAACTCATAGTCTTTTGAGAGTTGAGAGAACTGATTTGCACTAATATTGTAGCAACAGTTCATACTCTGTAATGTTCTTTTTGTCATGTTTTTCTTCAGTTGTTCGTTTTCACTCAGTTAAAATCAAATGTGACAACAACAGAAATGCACTGCAAATAGGGGTCGACCAAGCAAGAAACTAAAACAATGCATAAATTATTTTCAGATTTAATTTCCCCTTTTAAGACCCACATCACTCTGATGTCCAGCTTGTCTTAAACAAGAAGCTGACATCATAAAAGAGAATGAGAAGCAAATCATCATGATTTCCTGAGACATTTTCTCAGAGAACTGTCTCTGAAAGTTGCGGTTGCGTGAAATTCTATATTTTGTTTCCAATCCTTTTATGAAAGCTCCAGACTTTTTGCTCATTTCTATGATTGCTTGGTATAAGCCACCATAAAAACAAAACTTTTCAAAATTGGATTGGATTCAAACATTATATTGTTGTCTATGAAAAATTATCATCAATAATATTTGAAAATTGCTGATGGCATCTCATGTATAGTATTAACTAGAGCAATATTTGATTTGGTTGTACTGAGTATTTGAAAATTGAAGTAATGACAGTTACTTAAAGTACATCTGGAGAGGGATTTGTAGAAATTTTGTTTTTATTCCAAAAACTTGTTGAGCTATTCATGTTCAGAAATACAACATTGTTACATTTGCCAGATATTACCATAATAAATAGTACGTAAATACAACTAAAAGGTGTGTGAATTGTTTTTCTAACTCTAAAAGTCAAATGAGGACACCACAGTTTCATGTTAAACACTAAGGATAACAGCCCAGGTTGAATCAACTCTTTTCAAATACTGTTATCCTAAAATAAAGGATTCATCATGCATTATATTTTATTGAGCAGTTCAACAGCAGTTGCAAACAGGTGTGCTCCAACAACCGATGCCAGAGTGAGAGGTATTTTTAAGATGGCTTGCTGATAGGTCCACTTTGTTTTAGTCGGGGAGGGAGAATTTGCTTGTTTGATTTTTCCGTCAAGATTAGGTAAAGTTGCAGGTTCATGATATCCCTTTAGGTATTCACTTAATCTGTTCTCGGCACTGCCAGTAAACTGCTCGGCAGCCACACGGGAGAAAGTAATGATCAAGTCCACAGTCTTTGCTGGATTTGGATGCATATGGCTGGTTGTGGGAAATGCAGTAAGCAGGCTATTTGTTCAGGGCCTGATCACATTCATCATTCAGGTGTACACTCCACTGTCATCAGTAACTCATACTTCTTACGTCAATAAAAAACAATTCTTTGCATTTCCTATTTCTAAAGCAGAAAAGGAAAGTTAAAAAATATCATAGCACCACACATATATTTGTACAAAGAAGACTTATTTCTATACAACCAAATCTATCTGAATATGTATTTTTATGACTGATAAGAAAATCTGCTTAATTATAAAATTCAAGATTAATATTTATATTATTTACATTATATAAAATATTAATATTTAAAAATAATATTATAATTGAATGAATTAATATATTTTTTAATGTAACAGACATATTGGTAGCACTTTAGAATAAGGGTTCATTTGTTAACACTGGTTAACTAAATTAACATGAACCAACTTATTAACAAAGGTTAAAATATTCTGTAAAAATATGTTGTTCATTGTTCATGTTAGTTAACGCATTCATTAATGTTAACAAATGATCCCTTTATGTACAGTGTTACTGACATATTTTACATATTTAATAATAAAGTGTGTGTGCAAATATATTTCAAATAATATTTAAATACATATTAAATATATTTAAGTTATTCAAATTATACATACATAATGTATTATAATCATTATAAGCACAATCTGCTGGGTTAAAAACAACCTAAGTTGGGTTGAAAATGGACAAACCCAGCTATTGTTTCAGTGGTTGGGTTAAATTTGGATAAAAATATTGTTTTAAAATTATATGTCTGGCTTAAAATGAACCCAAAATAGGTTGGAAATTAAAAATTAGACACATAATTACTAGAGGCAACAATAATAATCAAAAGGTGAACATTTATTAATAAGCAATTTAATAAATGTTTATTGTTTAATTATTATTAATCATTAAACTTATTAATAAATATTCATTTATAATAAATGTTAATTTCCAACTTTGGGTTCATTTTAACCAAGCAATATAGACATTTTTAAACAATAGTTGAGTTAAATAAAACTATCAAGCAGGTTGGGCAAACATTTAACCAACCGCTGGGTTAAAACAACCCAGTTTCTGGGTTTGTTCATTTTCAACCCAACATTTTTTAGAGTGTATAATTATATATAAGTATACTTATATTAATTATAATATTTAATATGAAATATGAATACAAAAATGTTATTAATTAATTTAAATTCTTTAAAAATATTAAAACCTACACTCTAAAATGGACAAACCCAGCAGTTGGGTTAAATGTTTACCTGTTTTCAACTATTGTTTAAAAATTACTGTACTGCTTACTTAAAATTAACCCAAAGTAGGCCTATGATGGAAATTAACATTTATTAATATTATTAATAAATGAACATGTATTAATAAGTTTAATGAACAATAATTAAACAATAAACATTTATTAAATTGCTTATTAATAAATGTTCACCTTTTGATTATTATTGTTGCCTCTAGTAATTATGTGTCTAATTTTTAATTTCCAACCTATTTTGGGTTCATTTTAAGCCAGACATATAGTAATTTTAAAACAATAGTTGGGTTAAATAAAACTACCCAGCACATTTGTCAAACATTTAACCCAACCGCTGGGTTTGTCCATTTTCAACCCAACTTGGGTTGTATTTAACCCAACATCTTTTAGAGTGTATATATATATATATATATATATAAAATATTCAGTGTTTGTGTGCATATAACACTGATGTTCACAATCGACTTTAAACAATCGACTTTAATAAATGGCCATAACAAAGCCATGACAGGTTACAGATCAAGAAATCTTTTTTTTTTTATGTCAGCACATTTTTAATTATAAAGAAAATGCACTAAAGATGAAAGCTGAAGCACAACTATCATAGAATCATCTGTAGTGCAGAGACGATCTCTAGCTCCAGAGTTACCTTTCAACAGTCAGTCATCATGGCCTACGGCCTCGTCAACCCTTTGTGCACTGAGCAAATCATAGCTGAGTCACTAGTAAATGATACAAGATTAAAGCTTAAAAAAAGAATTGAAAGCAGACAGTTTGTCCTTTTAAAAGAGCAAATGCTATCAATTATTCTCATCAGCAAAAGGGAAGTACATGAAGCTATACTTAAAGCAGGATTTAGGCTAAACTGGTCATTAAACCATCAAGTTAAATACCCTACTGGCAACACTTGACTGCTGGCAAAACAGAAAGGCAAAACACTAACAGACTAAAGACCCAAACAGTTGCTTTTTTATGCAAAAGCAAAAGGATAAAGGCACAAGTGCAGACAAATTAATACAGTTTGACCTCAAATTTATTATTTACATTCTATTCATTTATTTTAAGAACCTGCTATGGGAATGAAAATGACTGTTTGCACACTTTGTGACTTTGTAATTTAATACAGGAAGTCATATGCACTATATCCACAGTTCTCACACCAGTGACAGGCAGTGAATATTTTAAGTCATTACAAAAGCCAGAATCTTTGTTTAATAAATTAGGTGTTCTCCTGGCATTCAAAGACATTCGGCAGTTTGATTGAAACTGCTTTCGAAGGAAAAAGATATATAACCATCATTTGTATCTCAAAAAGTGACATCACAATTCATTCCCGACAACCACTGAGGCTTTCTAGAGACTTCACATTACTTGTAACATTGTTAGTTTAACAGAATTAGCAATGCTAAACCTTTTGCAGGATAGTCGTTATATTAACAGCTTCATAAGAAAAGTCTAAACATTACTTTATGTAAAACTATGAACAGGAAGTGCATTTTTCCAGGTTGTTTTATTGGATAATTGTTTTTATCCCAAATAAGAGCTTCTGGTTAAACAAAAATATTCCTAAATTCACAATGATCCTTTATAAACACTGTTCTTTGGTCAGGCCATAATATGCTGTGGCAGAAATCATAAACATTTTTTTTTTTTTTGGACTAAAACATTTGAGCTCCCTCTTTGTCACTAGACACATTCCAGATACAAGATGCTACAGTCTAAAAGGTACATCTCGCTTTCAAATCGAAACCACGCCGCTGGATAATCAAAACATGCCTCATGACAGATATTCCATTACGCTGCACGGTCACATTGAGTTGAATTACTGTCTTATGATTTCATATGTGCAAATCTGGATAATATTTCAGAAGGACACTTTACTCATCTTTATCGGACAGCAATGTATAGCTAGAATGAAGCACTGCAGGCTTGAAATGAAATAAAATACTTTTTATGTTGTCAACACAGCCATTTTCTTTTTAAAACAAATGCTTTCTTCATGTCTAGAACCTTAGCTTCAATGAAATAAGAAAGGTGTTTGTTGATAAAGTTAAGAAGCCAGAGGTTTTTGTTTTTTTAATGAAAAGATGATCAGGCAAAGACTGACAGTTTTTGGGTACCATGATATTATAGGCAAAACAGACATGATATGGATTGTAAGCAGTGGTCAGATTTTGGAGGAACTCTAAAAACTGTTCTGTGTCTATATTTTTAACAAAATCTAACAGTGAGTAGAACAAATATAATCCAAAATAAATGATTTTCAGGTAATATTTAAATAATTTGCTTTAGAATAATGACAGTGTACAGGCCAATGATTATTTAATTTGGTAAATTTAGTATTTAACTTATCATTATTATTGTACTTTATATATGAATAAATGCCTTTATAATTCCCTCACATAGAAATCGTCATATTTGGGTGTCTTATGGGCATCAAAAATGAAAACAATTTAAGAAGCAAGTGAATACATACTGCTCAATGCAGATAGGCACATCTGAGCCAGGACTTATGTGTGGGTTTTATGTGTGTGGTGCTACATTAATCCACTAATGTGTTTATCCTCTGTTAAGTTACTCCTTAAGCTTCCACTTGTTTAGCTCTCTGCTCCCTGGAGCCTCAGTTTTCGCACCACATAAATCACAGGGCAGCATTATCTTCTGGCAGCAGTTGATGGAGATAGTGCCAGGAACACACTCCTTAAACCACCAGTGTTTATGACGACCCCTCTCCTATGTAATTCACCATAGTTGAAGACAAGGAAATAATATGGTTAATATTTTGATCCTAAAATAGTGCGTGACGAACCCAATGAACTTTGCCGTACTCTTTTTTTGGCCCTCTCGGTGGGCCTCTTTATACTGTGTGTCTGTTTTAAGAAGATCAGCCAGAAGCTCTTCTACTTGTTTCATAGCAAGAGACAGGAAAACATCTATCTGTAAACCCACTAGCCAGGAGCATAAGAGCCATCTGAAAAGCCAAGTTATTATAAACTTAGGAATTAAAGTTTGGCTTATGAATATTTATTATATGGAGTTACTTTTGCATTACTAAACATGTAAATATAACTGTTTCCACGACTAAATTACATTAAAAAAAACAAGATTTATGCTGCTTTTTCAATATACCTAATTAAAATGAACTAGCAACACAATTCTTAAACATTTTAACACAATTTAAGTTCTGTCATGACAACTCTCTAAATGGTAATGGATATGACAACATTGATATGCTTGGTCTTGGCGGAATAGATCTGTTACACTGGTAATTGCTGCTTCTGCTGCAGAGCAAGTACGGGACATGCTACTGCCAATATATACATGACACGCTGCTATGCACATACTGCTGCTGTATTGCATACATTAATTACCCGTAGTTGATTTATACAGGTGGAGCTGGGGAAGGTGGAGGGTTTCTGAAAGCGCGCTGCAACTGCTACAGCAAATGCTGACCAAGTACATAAAGGTTGAGCAGCGAGCTCATTGGCTACTGCTACAGCAGCTGTGCCCATAGAGAATGATGTGATTGCAAGCAGATTGAGTTAAGGACCTATCAGCCTGTGCCATCTAGAGCAGTGTTTCTCAACTCCAGTCCTCGGGACCCACTGCTCTGCACATTTTGTATGTATCCCTTATTTAACGCACCTGATTCAGATCATCAGCTCGTTAGGAGAGACTCCATGACCTGAACTGAGTGTGTCAGGTAAGAGAGACATACAAAATGTGCAGAGCAGTGGGTCCCGAGGACTGGAGTTGAGAACCACTGATCTAGAGTTTCATGACAGAACTTTGTATCACATTGAATTTGTAAATGGAAGTTAAAGTTGCATAAAACGGAAATTGCGGCAAGTTTTCATCCCTGTTTTGATGTATATCTGAGTAAAATGGCTTCTCGAACAAGAAAAAATGTAGGGCGGGACATGATTTTGTCCATCGGGAATTGATTGTATCATTGGATCGTTGTGGTTTGCTGTTGCTGTGATCTCATGTGAGTGGCAGGTTGAATGCGGACGTGTTCGGAGTGTGTGCAATCGTGTCAGTGGTACGAAGATGTAATTTTCCCTTCTTTCTCAGTTTCTATGTTTGTCTAAAACCAGTGAATTAACTAAAACATATTGTAGAACAATTACTTGTCACAGAAGGGAAGTAAATAAGCTATTCCATTGTATTCCAACATGCATTTTGCCTGGCATGCTCATTCTGTTCATAAAATAACTTTGTAGTGCCTTAGATGGTACAAATAATTGTCTTCTGTTGTGAAAAATATCCGCACAATGGTTTCCAGTGTTAATCTAAAGTGTAATGCAAAAATCGCTCTCCACCCACAATCTCAGTTTCACGAACCTATAGTACTGCCAGACCAAGTCTGTTTTAAGTCTAGCCAAAACAAATAAGCTCTTCCATCTCGAAAAAGTCAGACAAGCTGTCATGAAATTCGAGTCTCTCTTTGCATCACTTTAGTGCATCTGGTTTGGCGATCTTCCTCAGGTATTTGAAGGGGGATTGGGTATGCTTTGGATGGTCAAGCATCAAATTATGATTTTTTTTAATCTTAAAAAATAGCTAATTAAGGCTTAATAATGACCATTCTGATTCAATGAAGAATCATTAGCTGTGGAATCATAAGTGAATTTATTTCTTTAAATGTCTTATTTACTCATAAAAATCTCACATCACAGGGCAACCCGGAAGCCTCTGACTCCAGTGGTTATCTTTTGCCCTTTAACATAGATAGAGACAACAGTGCAGGCCATTTAGCTCTCAGTCATGTTCTTTCTGACTTAGTCTTCTGTTCTTTGTTCACTACCTAGAATGTAAAGACGCAGGCCCATCTCTCCAGAGGAAGTTACTCAGTAAAGATCAAAAGAGGGCACACTACTATAATCCATTCTATCTCCTGGAAAACAGTCAGTTTCCACCCTTTCCCTTAGAGGAAAAAAATCAGCTGACATAAGAGCTTGAGAAAAAATACTTTGCTCTATGTTGATTGAGTGCATAATGTTCAAAATGTCCGAACTTTATGAATTATAAACCAATGCTTTAAAGGTTTCCAAAGGAACACATCTGTGGTCAGTTCTGATCACCGGCTCTGCCTGTCTGGCTGAGGAAGAGCAGGTCAAAAAGAACAACTAAATTATGGAAAAGTTGTATAATATCATTCAATTGTAAGAAGTAAATGTTAGCTGTGTAATTGTGTTACAGAAGTGCCACAGAATATAACATCTCAAAATTGAATTGGTCATGGAAGAATTGTTGGCTGTGCTTTATGAAAATTTTCTGAGAATCTAAACCAAAATCATTAAATTCCCATCCCAATATGTTACCCATTCACATAACTCCAAGAGGCTGGAAGATCCCTATATCCTTTTGTTTTGACACTACAAAGGGTTTTTACTGTTCTGCACACTCGAAATGAAGAAAACAGGTAAAATTTGAATTATTTGACCTGTCCCATTTTCTGTGGGCCAATCTTGGTCTGCACTCAATCTCTACATCTAACCAGGTGAATATTTTTTCATGTATCTTGTCAAAGGCTGCACTTTGTCAAAGGTCAAGAGTGTTTTTGGCACTTCTCTTTCCCCTACATAAACACACAAAAATACAAATGAGTTTATCAATACAGGCCAAAAAGCATGCTCATTTAAATATTGACTTTGAGCGTCAGCAAACTGTTGTTATTTTACAGCACAACAGGGAAATTTGTTCAAAAAAAGTTTCAGAGCAGTCAGCCAACTATCCTCGGATTCCTTGCTTCCTTTGACCATGAAATCAAATGACTTTTCCTGTTTCTCTTCTCTGCTCTTTACTCAGGCCCATGTCTGTTTGACATCAAACTGACCAAAGATGATTAGTGTTTGGGTCTGATGATGTTTATTCAGAAAATGGCCTTGACTTTTCAGCAGCTGTTTCCAAGAGAATCATATGCGGTTTCAGTAAATAAGGGTCTATGACTTGTCACATGTCAGCCTCAATCCCACCTTTATATGCCTTTTTGGCTGCTATAGAGCCATCATGGATTTGTATAAAACCAGGCAGTGGCATTTTTACGAGGTGAAAATATCACTGCACACTACTCATTCTGGGTCAGTGTTACAAGGTGGGCATGTTGTTTGTGTGCCCTTAAACTTCAATGAAGTGTATACTGGAATTAGACTTGTTCTATGATGTTTGGATTCAGCTGAAGAGAGTCTTCTGATGCACCAAGATGGCATGCTTCATCAATACATCACACTCACTGTTCTCCTAAGATATAAACTTACATGAGTTAAGGATGCACTTTAGTATGCACATGTATGTTGATACCCAAGTTTACAGGGTATGGGCAATGCTGCAATATAACCATCTCCAGTGTGCTTCTGTTGCCTTCTAAGGTTACACATTCACTCTCTGATATGTGTTTTCATGCTACTTCTCCATACACAGGTCATAATGTCTAATGTCTGCATCAATTACAGTCAAAACAAGAGGCCAGAGATAGTTTTTAACATTTAACAGACATGTTTACCCATGCAGCGCAGTCCTACAAAACATTCTGTACCAATACTCTCAAATAATTTAATGATCTCTGGCGAGGTGGTCATAAAAAGAGAATTTAACTGGCGTATTATTTATTTGTCAGTTTCATTATTTAAATGTTGTTTCAATGTTGCTGAATTTTCTGTTTTCAGGATTAAGTTTGATTTTAAATGTGAGATTTTCAGTGTATCTGTGTTTTATCTTCTTTTACCAACAATGATTTGTGGGTTCTAATGTTTGAAGTGAAACACTTTTAAATAAAATTAAATGAAACACTTCTGTTTATTTTGTATCAATCAAAGGTTTATTGACTTTGATTTAAAGCAGCATAATGAATTTCTGTTTGCACAGAAACTTCACTAAAGATGTTTGTTAGAAGTTAAGTTCGAGGATTGAACGATATCTACAATGTTGATGCCCAACATATACATAAAATGAAAAAAATATATACAAATGTTCAATAAATTACAAGAAATGCTTTATGTGATCAATATTTTTTCCAGAATATTTAAAGGGATAGGTCACCCAAAAATATACAAATATTATTTACACAATCTCATTAGATCCAAACCCATATGACTTTCATTTTGATGCCTGTTCATGTGGTTTTTATCCATTTAATGAAAGTGAACGGGGTTGGAGCTGTAAAGAAAATCACCATAAAACTAGTCCAAATAAAACCATTTTCCAAGTCTACTGAAGCCATATGGGTTATGCAGAACAAACTGAAATTTAAGTTATTTTTTCACTGAAAATATTCAAAATGTCTGACATTTCTGATTTTCAAATTTGGATCTGTTTCTCACACAGCATCTCGTTTTATGTTCCACAGAAGAAAGAAAGTCATACAGGTTTGTAATGACATATAGATGATGACAGATTTTTAATTTTTGGTTTTTGGTTGAACAATCCCTTTTAAACTTTCAGACAGGTCAAGATGACTCCCGGTATTAATGGAGGGTTACCAGATATTCAGCAGTATGAGAAAATGTTCTTAATTCGCAGCCAGCTCTCAGTAGAGATGACGTTTTTCGGGCCAAATATAATATTCAATCTGATGCATGCTCCAGGACCTGTAAATTAAGGTCCCTTATGCTCCTTTGATGAATGAGCCTTGCCAGATAATGGTGTTCTCTAGCCGGGAAGGCATCTGTGCAGGCATTCGCACTGCCAAAACTGTCTTACTACACTTCCTTCCATAAATTTGTTGAAACCGAGGTCACACCATTTCTGTGTGTCCAGGCTTCATGTCAAGTGAAAGAAAAAAGTTAACGCTAACGTAAAGGCAAAAAAGGAAAGATAAGCTACATCACTGTGGAAAAGTCAACCCTGAATAATAGATGTGTGTCCTTGCTCTTTGTTTCAGCACTTTTGTAAACTTCCAATGAAGTGATATAAAAGTTAACTACTGAGTTCTGACAGAAAGTCATGTCTTGCACCTCATTACTGAGTCCATACTCTTTTGTGTGTTGAGTGAATAGGGCTTTTACCAGCACATCACCAACGGCCTAAGGAGATGTGCTCCAAATGTTCTCTGGGATAAATTAGTCTGTACTTCCCTCTCTGTACTTCCCTGGGACTCTTTTTTCTTCAGAATGGATGCCAATATTTGTACCAACAATTGCCTTAGTAGACTGTGGTCAATTGCATGAACTGTTTTTTTTTCTGATTAAAATTTTCTTCATCATGTTTATCTTCAAATCTCCATGAAATTGTAGAGAAAACATATGACATCAACAAAGTGATCTGCCCATCATAAAGCAACATCTTCATTACATTTTTCTTTACTCACATTCCAACTAAATGTTTTCCATCCTTTTAAGCTATGCACTTCTAAATGTCCATTCAGAAGAAAGCAAAACAAGTGGCACAGAAACAGCCCTTGAAAGAGACACAGCACTCACGACATTGAAGTACCTGTTAAATTAATTTGAACAGTTTGTGCAAACAACACTTCAGGTCATCCTCTGCAATGAAATCCATAGTCAGTCAATAACTGGTTTGTGATAGCCTACCTTGTTTTGCTGTCTAGTATTAAAATAGAAATAGCTGCATTTTATGTATATTTTTATGTAGCCTATAAAGCTTTAGAAAGTTTGCAAATTCAAAACATGTATCATAAAAGCATCTTTTAGTAGCCCAACTTGGCTTGT
>RJVU01062584.1:5469185-5484676 GCA_003731715.1 Anabarilius grahami | reverse complement strand
ATAATAATATAAGTAATTGTAATATATACTGTATATATATAAGTAATATAATTGACTGCTGTGAATGAATCATTCATACCGGATTTGTGAACTTGACCAATTGATGCAATAAAAAGATTCAACTCCAGAGATATTTGATTGAACCGGGAATGGCTTCTTCGTGATTCATGAACTTGATGAATAGAGTTAGAGTATATATCAGCATTTTTATTGAATGAGCTGATTGACACAGAACTCATTTCTTTTTTATGCTGTGCAGCTTTTAAATTATTTAAAAAAATAAAAGTCCTAAAAGTTTAGCTTTTTTTCAGCATCTTGTGCATGAGCGCCGCATTTTTAAGACGTGGTGTAAATTCAAAAGAATGATGTGTTCAAATCATGTCAGAAAGATCGTAGAGTTGAATGCACATTAACGGTAGCCTATGAATACGAGTGGGAAGCTCGGGATTTTCTTTAAAGGGATAGTTCACCCAAAAATGAAAATTATTCCATGATTTACTTACCCTCAAGCCATAGGTGTATATGACTATCTTCTTTCAGACGAACACAATCTGAGATATATTTAAAAATAATCCATAGTCCTTCAAGGTTTATAATGTTTGTAAATGGAAGCCCAAATTCTGAAGACAAAAATAATGCATCCAGCCATAAAAAAAAATGACTCCAGGGTGTTAATAAAGGCCATCTAAAGTGAATCGATGCATTTGTGTATGACAAGTACCCTTATTGAAAACTTTATAATGTAAAATAACGAGCTTCCGGCGCAACAGCCATACGCATTCGATGTACATCCAAAGAGCATTAACTTCCGCGACGTAGTACACAATGACATGACGTTCTACACTATGCCATAACGCGTAGTGTCATTGTGTAGAACGTCATGGCATTGTGTACTATGTCGTGGAAGTTAACGCTTTTTGGACGTATGTAGAATACACCTAGGATGGCTTGAGGGTGAGTAAATCATGGGATAATTTTCATTTTTGGGTGAACTATCCCTTTAAGCCCAGAGTTTACGAATTGGGGGCTATGTGCAACAAACTTACTTATTCTGTAAAACAGGTTGCATCGCTTCCGATGATTTGAATGAGCTTTGTTAAATATAGAGCTGTTTACCAAAAACTATAGATATACAAAGAATGGGAGAAACTGCAATGAGTCCCGCCTTCTAAATAAAAGAGCCAATCACTGATTGGTAAAGTCATTGCATCACTGCAGATGTTATTCAATTGTGAGTTTGGCAAGCATTTTTTAAGATTTCAGGATTCCCCCAATCAAACAGATAGGACTTCTTGGATGTGGACTTTCAAGGGACTTTGATTTTACACAATACCTTCAAAGGAGCTACCAAAGATGAGCATAACCGATGTCCATCGCATATGCAGATTGAGATCTACATTTTTTTTTTTCTTCTTCTTCTCACTAACATTCGGATATTAAAATCTATCAAAACCTTAAAAGTCCATAGATATCACTGTCACTTAATATTGCTGTTAACAGCATAGCTTGAATTTCTGTCAAATACTGGCTGTTTTCTCTGTGTGTAAAACATACAATAAGATTGATTATTCATATTTGTAAATATGTAGTACTTTAAAGGGTTAGTTCAACCAAAAATGAATATTCTGTCATTTATTACTTACCCTCATGCCGTTCCACACCCGTAAGACCTTCGTTAATCTTCGGAACACAAATTAAGATATTTTAGTTGAAATCAGATGGCTCCGTGAGGCCTATAGGGAGCAATGACATTTCCTCTCTCAAGATCCATAAAGGTACTAAAAACACATCTAAATCAGTTCATGTGAGTACAGTGGCTCAATACTGCTCCGGGTGTGTGTTCACGGTGTGTGTGTTCACTGCTGTGTGTGTACACTTGGATGGGTTAAATGCAGAGCACAAATTCCGAGTATGGGTCACCATACTTGGCCACATGTCACTTCACTTCACTTCACTTCAATATTAATATTATAAAGCGATGAGAATATTTTTGGTGTGCCAAAAAAAACCAAAATAACGACTTATAAAGTGATGGCCGATTTCAAACTAATGCTTCAGGAAGCATTGGAGCGTTATGAATCAGTGTATCGAATCTGCTGTTTAGAGCGCCAAAGTCACGTGATTTCAGCCATTGGCAGTTTGACACGGGATCCGAATCATGATTCGATACATTGATTCATTTATGCTCCGAAGCTTCCTGAAGCAGTGTTTTGAAATCGGCCATCGCTAAATAAGTTGTTATTTTGTTTTTTTTGGCACACCAAAAATATTCTCATCGCTTTATAATATTAATATTGACCACTGTACTCACATGAACTGATTTAGATGTGTTTTTAGTACCTTTATGGATCTTGAGAGAGGAAATGTCATTGCTCCCTATGAAGGCCTCACGGAGCCATCGGATTTCAAATAAAATATCTTAATTTGTGTTCCAAAGATTAACGAAGGTCTTACGGGTGTGGAACGGCATGAGGGTAAGTAATAAATGACAGAATTTTTATTTTTGGGTGAACTAACCCTTTAACGCGATGTAGCTGTCGTGGAAAAAACTAATAAAGAATACCGGTCGCAGCAGCAATCCCTCTCCCCTCCGCCATTTTTTAAAGTTTGTGTCCAGCCCAACTTGGAAACTTGCGTTTTAAAATTATCCCCGAGCATCCCAGTGGTGAATACGACTTGAGATGGAGTTCATGACCAATTTTAACTAGGAAACTCGAAATTACGACAATTCCAAGCACGTAAAGACAGCATTTAACGCGAAACCCGTTTTCCCATTCCGCTTCTCTCGTTTTTAAACGCGCATGCACGGGAAGCTTGAAAATCCGCAAGACGTCACGTGACGCTGAAATATTTTTAAAAGACCGTAGATTTTTACAGTCTATGCAGTCGTGCGGTTTCAACTTACATACTGCACGAGTTATATGCACGACGTTTACAATATCTTTATGGAATTTTGCTTTTAAGCTTCGACCCAGAAAAAAAGAGCGATCACTTGCATTCTTCAACAAATATCCTTGTGTTCATCTACCAAGTAAAAGGGTTTGGAATGACATGAGGGTGAGTAAATGATGACAGAATGTTCATTTTAGGGTGAACTATCCCTTCAAGGATGAGGTGAATTTTGAGGTTCTTCCATGTTTCTGTCTCTTGGGGTGTGGCAGAACAAAATAGGAGGCGTCTGTGGCATAACTTTATGAGCTTGTTTTTCAGTACCTGTGTTGAATATCACGTACAACTGTTTGAAGTCTGATGCAGTTGGGAGGGCAAAGCCCATCTGGTACAGCAATATTATTACTTCTCCATAGAATAAGGTGTATTTGTCATATGATAAATTACTATTGTGTTGATTTACTGTACTGTGTGCTCACACACAGCCGGTGTGTGATGAGAACATAAGTGTGCAATTTACTGCCACCTCACTTAGCCTGTGGCTCGCACATCTGGAATGGATCGGGTAGGAAGGTTGAAGAAAAATTAAGAAGCACTTTAAACACAGCAAAATATTTAAATTGAGCCAGCTGATAGGATGTGTGAACTATGCACACTCCTGCTGCAGGAATGCAGGTTGTGAGAGCATATGGTGCAGAGGCTTGATTTTAAGCAGACAAAAGCCATTCTCACACAGGTCATTCCATCTTCATATTATAAAGCTTTTTCACCAAGAGGCCTCTTCATCATATGAACTGTTTTGTCATGGCAGTGTTTTAATTTTGCGTCCATTTGCTCATTTAGACACACTGGCAGCATCTGCGTGTGTGTTGAAAGCACAAGGGCTTTGGTGTATTTTAGTAGAACAATTAGGAGAACAAAAATATACAGTTCAGTTAGTTTATAGGTTCACAAGAGAAGTGTTTTTGATGTATTAATGAGACGGCAGGTCCATATGGTTGCCTGCAAACTTCACCTTGTCACTTCATCACACTGCATGAAATAGAAAACGTAGGAAATTCCTGGTGGCATTCAATGTGTATGGCCTGTGTGTGGAAATTGCCCAATTAAGTGTGTGACACGTCCAGACACGTGCAGCTTAGAAGGTTTATGGCTTATTGTACATGACTGCTAGCTTTGAGTCCATGTATCTATATAAAGTACAATAGCATATAGATGGATTTAAAGCTAACAGCCCACTAAGCAGCATATATTGATATTAAATCAAAATGAGAATGTCATTCTTATATATATATATATATATATGCTGATTTGGTGCTCAGGAAACATTTCTAATTATTATCAGTGCTGAAAACAGTTGAGTTGCTTAAAATTTTTGTGAAAACCTTAATACTTTTTTTGTCAGGAATCTTTGATTTAAAAAAAACAAACAAAAATATAATATTTTTGCATATCCAGATGGGTTTTTTCAATTCAAACCACAATCAGATTTTTACTGATGAGTCTCAGTCTGGACGCTCTGGCTGGTCAAATTGGACTTTGTAAGGCCCGCCCAATCGGCCCAATGGCGGGTTCCCACAGGATGGGGAAGGTTTCTTGCGCGTTCGGTCTTTTCAGTGTGGCAATATAATTCCAAGTAAACTTTTATCTGACTTCATGTTATTATGACCTCAAATTTAGTTTAGAATGTCAGTTGATTATTGGTCATTTGTATAATAATTTAGCTAAACATTTGAATATTCAATTTAACTCTTTACTCTTATTGTACTCGTTCATTCGGTTCTCAGAGTCGCACAGGGTCCTCGCACTGGCCATTCATTAATTATGCGGGCCCACGATCACAAACAGTCTTGGTCACTAGACAGAGGTAATTGACTATACTGTTTAGAAGGCCGCTTTCATGCTTGCTCTATCTAAAAGTATTTTGTTTAGTCCCCATAGTTCTGTATACACTTGAATTAAAGTAACACTATCTCTAGTCAGAGGTCACAACCACTACTAAAGACAAGCCGACCAATAATACTTCTCTGATAGTAGCTTTGGTTTGGTTATGCCATGGTTTCCCATGTACACTTAGCTAGAGTTACATTAAACAGAGGTAAGGCTCACCCTATTTAGGTTGGTCGATCAACATTTTGTTGTCCTAAACGGAAATTTCCTTTTTAGCCTTTACAGTCTAAGTACACTTGAACTAATGCCAAGCGTTAGTCAGAGCTCTAAAATCACAGTTGGTGTGCCCTGCACTCCACTCAAAACTGGACTTTAGTCCTTTACTAACCTGACGCAGATTTGCGGTAACAATGGATACATCGTAATCTACTCAAGTCAATCATTTCAGAGTAAGTCAGAATAAAATCAAATGTGACCATTTATTAGTCAGGTAAATGTATCATGCCAATTACATAATCAATTCAAAGATGATCAATACAAAACATCAAATGCTCAGAAATAGAGTAAGATGCATACCTGACATTAGAAAAATACACATTGCTGAGTGTTGGCTCATCTGAATACAGAGTCGCCGAGCCTTTTGCAACATTTCTTTACTCAAGACCAAGACAAAACATCCCCCAATGTGGGGCATGAACTTACAATTTGCATCAGAATTTGCATCGACTAGGGTCAGAGACCTAGGGAGTTCGCACCTTGCTGTGGAACAGAAGGTAATTTGGATGAAGGACCCTGGGAAAGGGGCACACCCACGGTTGCTCTCTAAACTCTTAAAACCTTTAATACCTTTGGTTTACTTCCATGTAGACGAGACCACTGTACCAGTTGCACAGAGACATTTAAAACGATACCAAACATGTATAGCATTCTGTGATGATTGTTCACATTAAACCATATAGATTTTGGGTGAATTTCAGGTCATCTTTGCATATAGAGAGAAGAGATGGGGGAAGAGGGGGTGAAGGAAGGGAAATGTAGATTAAGGCAATGCTGAGGTGTGATTGACTCAGTGTGATTGCGTCTCAGATGGGGATGCTAATTTTTCAAGAGAGAGTTCAAATGTTAATTTCCTTTGTTTTCTCAAAGAGTAGCCCTTTCTTGGTCCAGGCACTCCGGCATCAGTCTTACAATTTCAAACTCTTAATGCAACACGATAACAATAACGTCAAAACTGGTGACTGAAATGCCGGAAGCATTCATATGGTGTTCAAATGGTATGTCCAAAGATTTCGGCATTTTCCTGTGCAACGTAGGAGTTCTGCGACACAACTCAACAGGGCACTTATTTGAAGAGCAAGATGATTCACCTCTATTTTCCCTGCATCTGTTTTAAAGCCTCGTCACACACGTTGGTTATGTCTGGACACACAAATATTATTTGATCACTTGCGATTAATAGTGTGGACAGTCTGCCTGAAAGCATCTGATCTGAGAAAAAAATCAGAACAGTAGTGTCTGTATAACATTAATCCAAATATTAAGTTAACTTCAACCAAAGCTAAAGTTTGCAATGTATAATCAAGACAACCCAGTGATTAATTATCTCCACTTTCCAGATTAATGTCACCAATCAAAGCCATTGAGACAATATTCCAATATTTTTTTAATCAAGCAAATGACATAATTTGTTTTAAGGAAGGATTACAGTGGGCCAATCAGTGGTGAACTCAGTGTTTAGACTGAGAACTACTTGCCAAGAGATGAGCTCATCTATACTCCCAAAGATTACGGCTATGTGAATGCAAGTGTGAGCGTGTATATCTTTCCTGTGAAATTTATTTGCTTTATTTCAAGCAAATAAAACCACCTTTAAAACAATCCTAAAACACTAAAGATTTACTTCAGACAAGGAAATTTGGCAATAATTAAGCTGGAAAAACAAGCTAGATTAATGTGTCATAGGAAACGTGTTAAATTATGAAAGTATAAGCGTGTTATTATTACAGCATTCATACTGTCAGCGTGGTTATAGTCTGATTATGTTTGCACACAATTTAGGGGCTCCGCTTTCTCATTTTTTGGAAACTTAACAGATGCAAACAGCAAAGCATTACAAGGCCTATGATCTATATATCTTGATAAAGAGAGACACTGTGCATTCATATATCATCTGTTTTGAGGGCTATAAGCTTGTATCTGCCATTATGCAGCATGTAAGATGCCTTGCTACTGGATTAGTTAGAAGAAGAAGATGAGATGCACTCATCAAAACTCTTCGAAATTTATAACATTTTTTACATGCTACTTAGATAACAATGCTTTTAGGAAATGTGGCATGGAGATTAAGCACTATTTACATGCAACCAATATTCTACCAGCTTTGTCTCATCTGACAAGAAATTAGATTTTTGATACATGGTGTTTACTGCAAAGTGACAGACTAATTACTAGCATATTGACATTTCCAGTACACAGGGTGTGTTTAAAGTCACAGATGTACACAGCTCTGGTTTCTATTGAATGACTCCACCATTTTGACATTAGCACGTTTTAAAGGCTTTGTGCAAAGTAGGGTTAGACATCCCCTCTGCATATTTACACTTCCTTTTAAAGATTTGACACAAAAAGAGAGACTTTTGTAATGAGCTGATATAAAGAAAAGGCAGAAAATCTTTTGGTAATTTGTTTCTTTTGGCACAAATAAACCATTAAATGGGTTCTGACATCACTAACCAAAAGGTGGCACAAATAAATACTCAATGCAAATGAGATCTTTACACTTTTTATCAGCACTGCACTATTGGTTGCAATGTATAGACTTTTATGAAGTAGAGTGGACTTGAAAAATACAAATCTGTGAAGCTAGATTCAAGCTTCACAGTCTGTAACAGACACACCAATAGCACTTATTTATTTAACAAGTCTGAAAGAATACAGACAGTTTAGAGAAGCTAGATTATGTTGAACTTTACAGAAATGAGCTCTGGAGAATTTAGAATTTTGAAAGAATTTTGTTTGGACTTAATTGACCTAAGGTGACCTTAATCTTAATTTTTTTTTTTCATTTGGCAAAAGCAAATGAAACCATGGAAGTGTTTATTTGAATGTGCTGAAAGTGTTTGTTTGAAAAGCGTGAATGTGTTTATTTGAAAGTTTGAGTATGTTTATTTGAACACTGAGAAAGTGTTGAACTTGCCCTTTCCATTTCTAAATTGTTTGATTGGTTGCATTTTATTTGTTCTCTCTCTCTCATAATGCAATGTTAATTTCATTTATTGAACTTTGGGGATTACTGTCTTTTCTGACTGTACCCTGTTTGATGAATGTCACCCACTAGTATAAATCCATTTTAGATAAAATTGTTGCACTTTTATTCCAATTATTCCATCTGTAATTTAGTATTGTGTATCTTCTGCTGCAGAGTATTGTGAACAGCATTAGCAAATCTATATGATTGTATCAGTACACCCAATCTTAAATTAAATAGTAAGAGCTAAATGGCCAGTGTTTCCCCAAACTGCAAAAATTTGAGTTAACTTTATGCACTTCAAAACTGTGTTTTTCTCGCACTTGCAAAATTTCAGTTTTCATACACTATTAGAGGTTAAATCTGGTGCCATGACCCAGAGGGTTTGGAATAAAACACATTTTAATTCCGTCAAATTAAAGTTAAATCATGCAATCATTCAGATGTGTTTGTCTATACATACTTTAAAGCTCGTGAGAAAGTATTTATTTATACAATAAACAAACAAAAGTGGTATAATAAGAGTGTCAGGTACAGCACTTCCTCACCATGAAACAGCGAACTCATGAGACAAGGCTGGCAAACATGTTGCTTCTTCTCCTTCTTATTGTTTTTTTTCTTGATCTCACACTAAATGTTGAAAGGTATATTTATGGAGCAAGATTGTAAGAGTTGTTTCAGATGGTTTCAATTCATCAGCTGGATCATACATCTGTTCCTGCTTCAGACAGTAAAAAAAAATGCTTAACTTACAAAAAATGTTTATTTTGGATTATGTTTGCATCAGCCTCTCCAGTTCTAACAAGTTGTCAAATATGTCCAGATGTATTTGTGTATTTGCAGATGCTGAAATCTTCAGTGCAAGCTAAAGACTTCATCTGCAGTTGACTGGCACAAATCAAGTATATTGATCAACGAGAGCTTGTGCCTTCTTTTCATTATTTCATTTTTTGAACATCAAAATGACAATCTCCATTGTGAATAACTTTTAAAATATATCTTTATTTAAAGGATGAAATAGTGGTTTTACATGCTCTATCACTAAGAAATATTCATGGTTATAATCAGTTAAGCAGGCAGGGCTTTGCATGAAAACATAGGCTTTGAACATAATACAGAAAGCATGAAATTAAGGCAAATAAAGACATTGACCAGTATCTTTCTACAGGTATTTCTATCAGTATTTGTTCAGTATTGGCACACCTGGCACACAATGAAACATTGTCTGATTCTATCTGTGTCAGCAGTGTGATCTCCTAACTGGATTTGATCAATATTTTATACAAACCAAGAGCTCTAAAAACAACCAGTCATCTAAAACATCTCAAAATGAAAAGAGTTGCCAGTCAAAGGTCATAATGTTAATGAAATTTGCAAGTTCAAATCTGTGTTCAAATTTTTAGAGCAGCTTTATTACATTTTCTATTGAATTTGAGTTAACAGTACTGATATTTTTGACTCAAAATGAGCTGAGAAGAAAAACTAGACAAATGCATGCAACCAAATTCCTAAAGAGCTAAAACAAAAATGTTTCTCCCAATCACTTCCATTTGATGCCGATGAACTCATTACCCCTGTAATGTAAAAAGCACAAGAGTTGATACTGGCAGGACAGAGACAGGATAGAGTGAAAAAGAGGACATTTCCATTGATTAACACCTTTAACTGTTCCCAAACATCTGTGGAGGGGTATTAAGTAAAAATAATAACAATAAATTTATAATAATATTAAAATAATATATGATTAGTCAGATTTTTTTAGGTAATACATGGAGCTTGTAGATGCTGGGCAGAAACAAGAAAACTTTGCACTAGTTGTGAGATTTAACATTTAATGCATCTCCTTGGGCCAATAAATAATGCTTTGGAGAGCAGGTATTGCATGATGTTCTGTACGAAGAGAACAGTGACAAAAAAACAATTGGAGAACGAACAATTGGCCATACTTACTTTTTAATATACACTAGTGACCAATCAAGGCTAAATGACAACAAGTATAAGAACTAACACAGCATGCCGTCCTAAAATCTATTAAAAGTGACCACAAAATATTGAATCTTTCTTTTCCTTTCACAAAAAATCCTCCTCCACCACTCCACCAGATGCCAGGACATTTGATGTACTGCCTAGCAAGATAAGATGTCCAGTTTTTCCTTTACAAGATCACTTATATCAT
The DNA here is from genome assembly GCA_003731715.1 of Anabarilius grahami. Taxonomy (NCBI): domain Eukaryota; kingdom Metazoa; phylum Chordata; class Actinopteri; order Cypriniformes; family Xenocyprididae; genus Anabarilius; species Anabarilius grahami. The sequence goes on along the minus strand of RJVU01062584.1, from coordinate 5,474,474 downwards.
TTTAAATGATCAAAGCCTTGTACGTTGTTCCACTTTTCAAAGGGCTTGAGAAGGGAGATTTTATTCTGTTAATAACTACACATTTGGAAGCATTAAATATAACTCAGAGATTGCGGTGCAGTCCGTTCCAAGCAAAACACATTTAGGAAATATTAGCCATGGCTTCTTTGATTTTGTCCAAAGCAGTGGAAACATGATATACATTACAAATAATAAAATTAGGGAACATTAGAGAAGTGCTTATTTGGTGAAATATACTGTTTTTGATGTTGTCTATATTTCACTAAAATAAAATGTACATAAAAAAAGCAATAAAAGGAAAGATGAACCTAAAGATAATAGTGGTATTACAAGACAAATAAGAGCTTTCCTACATTTTGGCTTGGCATTACTCTATTCCTACATAGTGCAACTTAACTGCAATGGATCTACTTGATGAAAGGCACTGCATGTGATTTGGATAACATTTTGTTTTGATATGGGTTATGCCTATATTAGGTTAGGTTTCAGAATGTGTCGATAATTCAGTAATTTTGTTGCTTAAACTCTACAACACTTGAACGTGGCTCAGCTGGTACCAAAGACGCATCTTAAATCTGTCTGGTAAGTAAGACCCATTTGCGGCTACTGCGTATTGCCTACATTAGCTTGGCCGACCATCATCTTGCGGGAGTTCGAGAGCCAAGAACATTAAGGTCTGACCATGACTCACTTCAGTTTAATTGCTCTGATACACTTATGCCAGTCAAAAGCAAGGTTTCCTTTCTTAAGTGCCCAGTTCTCAAGGAAAGTGCCTAGTGAAAACAACTCGCTTTCAGACTGAATGTGGGCTAGTAGTCAAGAAATAGATTTGAAAATTCATGCTTGCATCACAGGAGTTTTTCTTTCTGGCGATTGATGCTATATTTGCTTTACTCTATAAATGTCAATCCAGAGTCGTCTTTCGATACACCTGACAAGGGTAAAGATTCTCAACTGGATCCCTAGAAAAGAAACCCTCTGAGGTCTCTTACTGGGAATTACATTATAAAAGCATTTGTAATGAATTCCTGCAAGGGGTTAGACAAATAAACAAAGCAAACCAGTTCAATAGTGACATCCTGGTCAGACTTGGGCATTACACCTGGTTGAAATTAAAGAGACTATATATTGCTTTTAACAATTTTATTTTTACCTTGGAAGGAAGACATAGTTGAACATGTGGTAAGATAAATAAACCCATAAAACATGGTCTTGGACAACTGCCTTTTCCTCCTTCTTCAGGTAGGTTGAAAAATCATGATTTTTTTTGACCGGGAGAAACAAAGAATCTTTAAAAGAATTTCTGTGTTGTCCAACTTGTTAGTTCACCACCCCTTTGCGTGTCTCTGTTTATGATCAATGGAGTCTCGCTGATACTGGATTGTTGTCTACGCCTATATCAGGTTGGCAAACAGTAACCGTAGCTATTGTTTTATGCTCCACCAACCAATATAGATCATCCTTTTGCACAAAAGCCAGGCAGTTCCTCAGCTTTATGGCTTCGACCTTCAGGGCCTTACCTTCACCTCAGGCTGCCTTTGCCTCCCGGAGATGAGAAGTGTCGGTCAAATAAGGGCACAGCCTTTGAGTTCAAGCCCAAAGAGCTCATACCACAGGACATAAATTGCTCTGCTTGTTAGGGCTCTGTAGAAAACATCTGTGTATCTGACTGAAGATGAGAACAGAGAAAGCAAAAGCTACTGATTGAACTATCATCGGTCTCTGAGCTATAGCGAAGTGTAGGCATAACGTTTTTTCTGTGCTAGGGAGTCTAAATATGATCCAGTTGTTCTAGTCTCACTAATAAAAGATGCAAATGTTGTATATTTTTGCTTTAAATGTACACTGCCATTCAAAGTTTGGGGGTCAGTAATATTTTTTTAACTTGAAAAAGAAAAAAGAAGTCTCTTATGCTCATCAAGGCTGCATTTATTTAATCGCAATGCAGTAAAAACAGTAATATAGTGAAATATTGTTAAAATGTAAAATAACAGTTTTCTATTTTAACATATTTAATAAATGTAATTTATTCCTGTGATGACAAAGCTGAATTTTCAGCATCATTACTCCGGTCTTCAGTGTCACATGATCTTTCAGATATCATTCTAATATTCTGATTTGGGGCTCAAGAAACTGTTTTTTATTTTCAATGCTGGAAACAAAATATTGTTGTGGAAACCGTATAATCTAAGGGCAGATCTATTATGCCATGCAATTGTATTTATTTTTAAGCTATTTTTGTAATTTAGGCCAAAGATGATGGTGCTATGCTTAACTAAAGTCTGAGGATCCAAACGTGTGCAAGCGCGCTTTCCATGCTGGAATACCTTTGATACATTATTTCTTACCGTTATTTGGCCCTAGAACCGGCAAAACAAAATGTATCATAATTCAATTTAAATATTTTAGATCACCGTCTGAAAGATGCATTTGCACTGATGTAAGATTAAACTCCAGAATGTTTCATGTTGTTCTTTTGAAACTTAAGAGTACATCACTCGCACCTGTTTCAAATCGCCTTGAGAGTAGCACATGAAATGTTTCAAGCGTCCTTTGAGAGACAGTGTTGAAACATTTGAGGAATGGAGAACATCTTAGATTGGTCTGCACGATTACAGAAACACCCTCATGTTCTTGATTAGACATCACACAGAAAGGTGCTCCTGGTACATGTTTCTAAAAGAATTCTTAAATGATTCTTTGATTTGTATCCCTAATTAATCAAACCCAAATGAAATGTTTTTGTATGTTCCAAAAGAACAAAACACTATGAGTACGCCTTGACAGAACAGCACCAGATCCGCCAAATTCTCAATCCATATTTGCCATATAGCTTCTGTCTTCTTTCTTTGCCATCATGTATTATGACTAAATGTCTTTTCATCTAGAAAAAAAAGCAGTATTTTATGTTGATAGTGCTAAAACTGAGAAGATCGATATCAAAATAGGCAAAATAAAGGTCAGTAGGTCAATCGATGCTATTTTTGGAAACTTGTGAAAATTCATTGAATATTAATGTTGTCTTTTACTTGACTAATCTAATGTATTTCTGTCACATAAAGGTGTAAATGCTAAAAGATACTTATTGAAGCCACATTATTTTTTAACAGGAAAGCCAAGACAAATGACTATGGCTGCAAATGGCTAAAACAGACGAAGATCACAATTTTCAGTATGCATGCAATAATGAATATTGAAATGATGCTTTACATATCACAATATAAATGCATTTTTTAAGAATAATATAAAGAATTATAAAGAATTAACTATAGTTGTTAAACAAATTATAATTATGTGTTTCATTTGGATCCATTTTGGTTGTTGGCTGCCTGAAGGTGACACCACCTGCTGAGTGCTACTTGTAGCCAGTGCTATTCTTGCCTGGTCACGAGTCATAATATGGCCAACATATGTTGGCAATTGTGATGTTCTGGGCACATTGTTTTCAGCATGATCAATCCTCATCTTGAAGCAGTGGGAAAGGATTCAAAGAAAATACTTCCCATAACATTCTTGAGTTCCACATTTACTCGCATGGCAAGGCAAGATTTTGTTTGAATGCTCTCAGTAGATTTTGGATGACTTTTGAACAGTAAGACGAATTGTAGCAAAAGGATAATTTGCAATAAAACAGTCATTGTCTTCTGTGCTAGACTTGGACTGATCAACTGATTGCAGTATCCATGCGCAGTCTTAATCCCCTGCATAAATAAATAGATGACAAAAAAAAGGAGATTACGTTCTTTTTTGATAGTATACACATTTTCTTTTATTAAACCATTTTATTTAAAAAGTAAAACAGGCCATGGGTGCAATTAAAGCACTGGGTATAATTATTATTATTTTTTTTTACGTGTACGTGTACGCTAGTGTATGTGCCCAGTCGAAAGCACAGCCTTGGAAAGTAAACTTAATTTGACTTGTACGCATACAGGCATTCCATGCACGAGTTACACGAGTTACAACCCGTGTAAACATCTTTGTATTCTTTCATGCTAGAGTTGTACAAATGAGGGTACTTTATAACCTCTTCGCAAAATCTCTCATCTATGTAGGCCTCTATTGTCGCTGTAGCTGGCATGTGTTCCTGTCTGTTTTGTTTATGCAGTTTTTCTTTGACTACCTTGTGAACCGATGCCCCGAGAGCACGATTGCCATCTTGTGGATAAACTAATTACTGCAGAAAAACATTTTTAATGCGCATGTGCGACCTGCACATACAAGTCCGCATGCACTCTTCTGATGATAAAATTCGCGTCACACGCACTGTATGCTGACCCTTGCATACGCGTAAAAAATAAACTATACTTTCCAAGCAACACACTGTAATGGGTTTTCTAAATGAATCGGTTGAATGAATGATTCAATGACTCATTCATATAGACTGTCACTTGTTGCTACCCACTGGTGTAACAGTGTAACATGCAGGAAGAACTAATGCACAAACAAAACTTAAAGTCAATAATTTTATCCCTTTAAAACTCATCTTTGATCACCAAAATGACATTTAAATATTTTTTTTTTCTTTATGCCTTAAAATAACTTGAATGTAACTCTACACCCTTCCCTCATTTAGCATATGCGGATCTATGAATATGATAATTAGCCCCACCTCCACTCACTCGCACAAGCTCAGAGATCCACTCGGTCAACCTACTGAGTTAAATGGTGCACAATGGCATCGCTTTTACAACGTTGGACACATGACGGTAATCAATATGATTAGCCTTTTGCTTGACTCCGTTATCAAACAGCTAATAATGTGTTTTTCTAATGGTACACAAACCATGTTCCCGTTCATCTCAGAGTCAGACAGCTCCCTTCTAAAAATCAATATCCTTAGAAACGCTTTGAACAACTTAGAACGTCAGTAGAGAAAGACATATAGTTCATCATAGCATCATAATACACCCGCGCTATATTGCAAAATCTACCAGATTTTTCAACAGAAAAATATACCGGGATAACCTAGCTTCTTTTGATACTCCCTTGCATGGTCAGTCAATGATATGCTAAAGCCTGCCGACATGTTGATGTGATTGGTTACAAGGTAGTTTGTGACGTCACAAACACCAGCGATTTCAAACCGCGTTTTTGAAACTCTTTAGATCACTGCAGTTTTAAACAGAAAATACTCAGCAATCGTGTTGACTGATGAATTTGCACACGGTCTGTCTTAAGGCATATTAAAAACACCAGACATATATAAACAACATTAAAAACTTGATTTTCACCACAGGAGGACTTTAATTAATTCACAATAGCATT
>RJVU01062584.1:5443160-5469161 GCA_003731715.1 Anabarilius grahami | reverse complement strand
CACACAAACAGGTATTTTCAAAACCACAGCTTTTTCTAAGCAGTTTGGCCATTCATCCACATGCAAACGCAGTATCCGGTCACTGAAACCAAACTTTTTTGAAATCTCCTGCGAGGGTGAAGATTTTTCGAAACTCTGGATGCAGTGTTGTCAAGTAGACGGTGAAACCAGAGATTTTGGCTTGTGATGTCAGAACTGGAACTGGTAATAACCTTTTTTCCAGGCTTCTGATTGGCCAACATGGCTTTCCGGTTAGGGTTATATCGCCACCTGTTGGTTTGGCATGCTCTTGCCAGCTCTTCATAGCTTGTTTTTGCTTTTTCATGTGGATTCAATTTTTTTGAAAAACGATTTGTTTTGTTTAAACTTTTTTTCTCTGAAACATTTTAAATTTAACTTAATTTATTAATTACATTTTAAATCAACTTATTTAATTATTAATTTTAAACATAATTAGTAAATATAGTTTTGGCAAGCAATACTATTTATAACACAATAAAAAAAGTGTCAAAGTGTCTGCTATGAAACAGAGAAAAAGAGATTTTATCTACATCCCTAGCATTACTAAGCAGTTTCCTTGGATTCCCACAGTTCAGCATTAGATGATGGCCATTTTCTTTTTGGGAGGGGATTAACATTTCTGCAAATGCTGCAGACCCCCAATGAGTGACTAACCTGATGGCAGACAATGTATGAGCTGTGGAGGGATTAGGGTGTCTGCATCACACCCTGTTTATACCACCCTGCCTTTCACACTAAGTGTGCAGAAATGTCGAATCAGTCAAGATGGAATGTTGCCCAGCCATAAGAGAACTGTAGGATCAGGTCAAACTCCTGGTGCCAAGCTGTATCACATTCTGCAGCCTTAAAAGGCCACTTTGGTTTGATTCCAGAGCCGATTTGATTTGACTTTCAGACAGCACGTCTATCATATACACTTCACGCTGTTGCCATTATTGGTTTCTTGGTTTGAAAGGAGAGGAGGATGGATAGGCTTTTATTTCCATTATATATTCCAGTGATACTATTGTAAGAAAGTTGATCAACACAAAGTATGCATATAAACCAGATTTCTTGGATAAATGGATAAATGTATGAAAACTGAGTTCAGGAATTCCAAAGTTTATTGCATTTTTTTTTCATCATATAGTGGTTTGTTTGCTCTGATGTATTGCAATGATGAAAAGATCTCACATGAAGATGACGTGAAAAAGAAAACCAAACAAATGAATGCCTGCTTATAATATAAATGATTCCGTCTTTCATCAGTAACACATGTACAACGAGTGTGTGTCAATGACTACCATATGAAGAAAACCATAGAGGCACAACTTCAGAAAGCACATCGAGGAACAGAAGTGTCACTTCACAATTTGTTCGAGTTTTGCTGTGAATCATAATAGATGGATGACACAAGCTTTTATAAGAACAAAAGAAGAGTTTAGTGGTGAGGACAGAAAGCAAACATGCACAGCACTAGATATCCTCACGAAAAGACAGAAAGGATGTTACCATTTTGGCATTAATGAAAAAATAGGTGATTTATCAGTTTACCCAAAAAGCTGTATAATATATATAAATGCTGTTATTTTGAACTTTCTGTTCATCAAAGAATCCTGAAAAAAATATATCATGCTTTCCACAAAAACATTAAGCAGCAGTTGTCAACATATTGATAATAATAAGAAAGGCTACTTGAGGACCAAATCACCATATTAGAATGATATCTGAAGGATCATGTGACACTGAAGACTGGAGTAATAACTGCTTCAAATTCAGCTTTGCCATCACAGGAATATATTACATTTTATACAATATTAAAAAATATTAAATATTAAAAAATACAATACAAATACAATACTTTTTTATTTATTTTGTGATAATATTTAAAAATATTACTGTTTAACTATATTTAATTTTAATAAAAATGCAGCTTTGGTGAGCATAAGAGATTTTAGCTACATACTGATATTTTTAATTAAAAATTCATTCCTTTTAACATAAGTCAAATGTGGCACCAGAAATAAGATAGAACAGAACTAAATGTGAATATAATATTTAATTAATCTCACTGCTTAAATACATCAACTTAATCATTCCACAAATTCAGTGTGGATTTGTAGACATTTGTACATTTCTAAAGTTGTTCATATATAAAACGGACTGCTTCTATTGTGTGTTTCTGGCGTTATTTGAAATCATTTACCTAATGTGAAAGAAACGATTTATGCACATACCATCATTCTAAGAAGCATGGAGCAAATGTCTATCTGCACATCTCATGTATGATTCTGCGTACAGAATCACAGGTTCACGACAGACTGATGGTCGGTCTCTCTCTACAGATATTGTTACATTTCACATGGTTCTTTCTCTCCCTGGACAAACTTGAAATGTTTAAGCCATTAACCCATGACAACACGGCATTGTACTCTATTCCATTTCTTACTCTGGCCCATTATTCATTTCTCTGTTTTAGCCAAAGGATTATGATGATGTTTTTTGTTTTCCTTTTTTTCCTTTTACCCGTGATGGATCCATATGTTTTATTTTGACATTCACATCCTGATGCTGGAGTCATAAACCTATCATTAAACATCATTAATCCCCAGGTCCCTCATTAAACCGGCCATTCTGCAGTCTACCCTGGAGGTATTACAACAACCTTAACTACCATTGGCTGATAGACTTCAGCAAAAATTATTACCTTAATAAAGTATATTTTATAATATTTGCATGCACAAGCATCTTACATCTGACACTGCAAAGGCTGTCTAGCTCATTTTAAGTGCTCCCTCTGGGAAATTTCTTGGCAGGATAAGTGATGTGTGGCACTCCCATTTGGAGAGGGACCGCAGTGATGCCGTTTGAGTAAATATGGGCTTTTAACTCCGTTCCAAGTCATCTCATTGCGTTTAAGGTTAAAGTCCATGTCATTGCCTTCTATATCCTTGCCTTTTCCACCACAATCTCTCTACCCTTCTAGCTGGAAATATGAAAATAATACTGCAACGTCACCTCATGCTGCAGACCTCCAGAGACCAAATACAGCTGGAGGCGTCTGCAATCACCAAATTTAAGAACTGTGTTGTAAATTTAATTAACGATCACAGCAAAGCTTGTAAAATTCAATGTCCAAGAACACTGTTTATGGGTATTTAACTTTAACATTTAATAGCAATGATGGTGGGAGCTGGGAATGCTTTTTGATTTGGCATGGAAAGTGTGAAGAATCCTGCTGATACTTGCACCACAGGTTAACAACACAATTTCAGTTCACAGAAGCAAAAAAAAAAAAGTGAGATTGCTTTTGCAACAGTTGGTTTTGTTCAGGTTTAGAGTGAATAACATTTTTAAAGGGGATAATATAAGGGATAACATTAATGAAATTAGATTAAGTGTATGTACAGTGGACTCTTTATATGAACAATTAATCCACTGTTAAAAAACTAAAATAAGAAGAAATGGCAAATGCCAAATAAGATTCGATAACCTAACTTTTAAATTTGAAAGACCATGGCTCTGTGACATTTGGTATTAAGATTAAGAGTCAACAATAAATTATTCAATGTGAGAACGACAAATGGTACAAGACACATGATAGTTGCTTTGACCATTTTAGAGATTTGCTTTCTGTTCCCTACTAAGAGGAGGGGTGTCTGAAGGGATAGCAAGCAGATGCTTGGCCATAAACTTCACAAGTCCTTCCCAAATGAAAACCAAAGGTCATAAATCTCATCTCAGTAATGGCTGTATGTGCTGTTTTAGAATCACTCATCAAAATATTACAAGATTTAACTGACATCCAGACATCCAGAAATGGTCTGTAATTGTTAGGGCAGAACGAGGTTAGTTGTCACAGTTTCTAGTCCAGTCAATATTTTTCTAGTGTAGGTCAGTTTTTCTATAGTCATGTACCTTAAATACTTGAGACTGAAAAGTTTCACTTGAACTACTGAAAATATATAGAAAAATTGACATGGATATTGCCCAGGTAAAAAGATACACCCCCGGCTTAAACCTAGTCCCAGACTAAAATGCATGTTTGAGCTGTTTTAACAGAAAGCAACTTGCACTGACAAATCTTAAAATATGCCAGTGCCATTTTTTGTCTCAATAACAGATCTCGCCCCTCATTTACTACCATAGTAGGGAAAATAAATACTATAGTAGTAAATGGAGGGCGAGATCTGTTTGGTTACTGACATTCTTCCAAATATCTTCCTTTGTGTTCAGCAGAACAAAGAAATTCATACAGGTTTGGAACAACATAAGGGTGAGCAAATGATGACAGAATTTTCATTTTTGGGTGAACTATCCCTTTAAATGTATGCTGTGGTTTTACTGTACCTTACTGACCTAACCTTAGAATTACTTAGGTATATCCTTTGTGACATCCTCCCCATGTGAAATTGTATCTTATATAAAGTAGCTTTCAGACAGGATTTATTTCCTTGAATGAGCCCCAACTCCAGAAAATCTCTTTCCCACCATTTCTTAAAACCTAATGCTTTCTTTAATGTCTTGCATCCACTGTGAATTCTTCACCCTTTTTGAAGACACATATTATACTCTTCTATATAAGCGAGACCACCACTGCTTTCCTTTCGCCTCTGTCTTCATGGGGAGCACTGGATTAAAATCCTGGGGGGTGGATTATGGCAATAACCATTTATTCATTTCTACAGGCTCAAAGGTACAGTATGATCTGTGAGAAAAAGAGCAGGACAATAGAACTCCTTCATATCCTGGTGTCTTGCAAGATTCATTGCCGTGTGTTACTTTACAAAGCGCCAGTGAAAAGAAACAGATGCTGTGTATCTGATACTTATAAAAACAGTGTAAATCATTGCTACCTTTGAGTATACATTTTTAAGATGATCAATAATACCTATACTTAAAGCTTGAGAACAAAGGCTTAAAGATCAGGTTTAAAGATAAAACTTCATAAGCAATTCAGAGCAGAAGAATTACAGCATATCTCAGAAACTTGTAGATTAATCAAGCAAGCGATTCTGCCCATATCTGGACAAAACGTTAACACAAAAACTAAGGAGTGCTATATATTGAACATGAAATTATTTACAGTAAGACAACCTATTGCCAATGTTAACATACAGTACAGTCCAAAAGTTTGGAACCACTAAGATTTTTAATGTTTTTAAAAGAAGTTTCGTCTGCTCACCAAGGCTACATTTATTTAATTAAAAATACAGTAAAAACAGTAATATTGTGAAATATTATTACAATTTAAAATAACTGTTTTCTATTTGAATATATTTCACAAAGTAATTTATTCCTGTGATGGCAAAGCTGAATTTTCAGCATCATTACTCCAGTCTTCAGTGTCACATGATCCTTCAGAAATCATTCTAATATGCTGATCTGCTGCTCAAGAAACATTTAATGTGTACAATTGTACAAAATATTTGTGTACAATATTTTTTTTCAGGATTATTTGATGAATAGAAAGTTCAAAAGAACAGTGTTTATCTGAAATCTAATCTTTTGTAACATTATAAATGTCTTTACTGCCACTTTTGATTGATTTAATGCATCCTTGCTGAATAAAAGTATTCATTTCTTTAATTTATTTACAAAAAAATAAAAATAAAAATTCTTACTGACCCCAAACTTTTGAACGGTAGTGTATAATGCTACAGAAGCTTTGTATTTCAGATAAATGCTGTTCTTTTGAACTTTCTATTCATCAAGGAATCCTGAAAAAAAAAAAAGTACACAACTGTTTTCAACATTGAAAATAATCATAAATGTTTATTGAGCAGCAAATCAGCATATTAGAATGATTTCTGAAGGATCATGTGACACTGAAGACTGGAGTAACGATGCTGAAAATTCAGCTTTGTATCACAGGAATAAATTACTTTGTCAAATATATTTAAATAGTACACAGTTATTTTAAATTGTAATAAAATTTCACAATATTACTGTTTTTTTACTGTATTTTTTATTAAATAAATGTAGCCTTGGTGAGCAGACGAAACTTCTTTTAAAAACATTAAAAATCTTAGTGGTTCCAAACTTTTGGACTGTACTGTATATCATAAGGCATACTTAAGGATGAGAAAGTGGTACAATGTTGGAGGCCTGTTCTGTATATTTATTGAGAAGTCCACACTGCAAACATATTTCATCAGAAACAAAGCTGTAGTCCATATCAAAGCTTTTCTAAACCCCTAAACCCAAGTATTAAAGATATTAATGATCCCTCAAACAATGCGAGTTGTTGAGTGTACTTTTCCAAGCAACTGGACTCGCCTAGTAGATGATAAAATGAGCAAAACAAAATTCCCTAGACAACCACCCAATCAACTGCCTAGCCATTGATGGAGAGTATATCATTGCTGATAGCAGCAAATATATTAAAGTACAATTCACTGTGAGAAGCACTGCTATTATATATGTATAACATTACTGTTCAAAAGTTTAGGGTTAGTCTTTTTTTTAAAGACAATAATATTTTTATTCAGCATGCATGCCTTAAAACGATCGGTAACACTTTACAACATTAGTTAATGTATTAACTAACATGATCTAACCATGAGCATTACATTTGTTACTGTATTTACTAATCTTCGTTAACGTTAGTTAATAAATACAGTTGTTCATTGTTTGTTCATGTTAGTTCACAGTGCATTAACTAATGTTAACAAGATTTTAATAATGTATTAGTAAATGTTGAAATTAACATTAACAAAGATTAATAAATGCTGTATAAGTGCAGTTTATTATTAGTTCATGTTTACTAATGTAGTTAACTAATGTTAACTAATTAACCTAATTGTAAAGTGTTACCAAATGATCAAAGATGACAGATAAGACATGTATAATGTTACAAAAGATTTCTATTTTATATGAATGCTGTTTTTAAACTTTTTATTCATCAAAGAATCCTGAAAAGAAAAAACATATCATGGTTTCCACACACACACCAAAACAAACAAACAGACAAAAAATTAAACAGTACAACTGATTTCAACTTTAATAATAATAAGGAATGTTTCTTGAGCACCAAATCAGCATATTAGAATGACTTCTGAAGAATCATGTGACACTGAAGACTGAAGTAATGATGCTGAAAATTAAGCTTTGCCATCACAGGAATAAATGACATTCAAAAAAATATAATTTGTTAAATTTTAAATTGTAATAATATTTCACAATATTACTGTTTTTGTTGTATTTTTGATCAAATATTCCAGACTTTTCAACGGTATTGTAAATTTTTCTTGACAATATTTTAGCAATAATGATGTGTGTATAGAATCAGAAGAAGCTGGAATTCTCAAATGAATGACTCTTCAGTTCTTTTCAGTGAACAGTTTGAAATGATCTGAATCAAAGTTTTCGTTTGACAGGTTTTGAAAGCATGCAGTGTTTTGGCTTGCTGATAGATAAAATTACCTGTCTCACTTTTATAACCACCCACTTTCTCACATCAGTAACACATGCACATCTTATGCAAACTCTCTTAAATACATATTCCTGCTAGAGGTGTTTTGTTTTATGTGGTGTGTATGCAGTATTATCTTGGGGATAAGCATTACCTGTCTCTTGACCAATGACAACGCTGAAGAATGGCTGAGATTAGAGAGATGTGCGCACAACAACTGCTGCCCGAATGCTTCACTTACTGCTTCATGGGAAGTTGTCATGGTCCTGGCAGCACCATGCTGTTGAGATGTAGATTTCACTGTGAAACATTATGGGAGACACAAAAACAGCATTTTTTCTCACTCCACATTTAAGGACATTGTAAGGTTGCAACAGAACAAATAAACCCCAAATACTTGACATTAAACTTACCTGTTAGCAGATTTTTGCAGCTGTAGATGGGTCAAGGTTTTCATGATATCTGTTCAGAGGAGTCTCCAGGAACTGATGTTTATGGCCCCTTGTTGAATTGTGAGGAAATAGAAAGTGCCTTATGATTGATGTCAGCTTCATATGCAGTCAGGTCAACACTTAGCTGCTGTGAATGGACCATAAAACACTGAATACTGATTTCAGAATTGCAGTACACACTTTCTCAAACTTCTTTCTTTTCTTTCATAGAGTATCAATGAACATTACATTAAAAATATTTAAACTAAAATAAAAAAAGTAAATAATGATATAAAAAGATATAATGCTTATATGATGGACAAAATTACCTTATACAACTTCTGATTACTGATGTAGACAGTTAAAAAAAAAATCAGAAAAGCTCATTTTAAATTCTTTCCTTTATATACTGATCCCTCTCGGTAACAATAAACAGACAGGAAATGACTCCCAATTATGTAAATTAAAATGGCAACACCTAATCCTCGTTTAAACTCACAGGATGAGAGAAAGGAGAGAAGCTGCACTGTGGGCTAACTGCTGTTTTTCAGTGGAAACTTTTGATAAAACATTTATCCTTGAACTAGGAAAAACTTTTAGCATGATTCCATGTCATGCAAGATTGGTTTATATGAGGCCAGATCTGGTGTAAACAATACATATTTTCTTTTATATTGGTAGCTCAGCCAAAACTCGTAAGAAAACTCTCCTGCTCTTTATTAGACTACGGCACGCACTCTCAACTTTGTCCTAACAACAGACAGGCAATCCAAGGATTGGTCAAGGAGTAAACAAGCTAAAACAATGGAGGAAATCTAGATGACTTAGAGATCATCATGATATGAGTTGGAGGTAAAAAAAAAAAAAAAAAAAAAAAATTCATAGCTTGCTGGCACAAAAATTACAGGCTCAGCCCCAAGCAGGGGTGGGCCTGGACAACTCACTCTCATGGCAATTCATAACTATTTAACGCTTCGGTCAGTTTTTACAATCTCATTCATACATTTTCATATGATCTGCTTACGTCCTATTGTGGGTTAGGTTTAGGGGTAGGATTAGGGCTGGACCTTCCTTTTTCCCCCTGAAAATCTTGTTTTTGTACAAAAGATATTTTACGAATTCATTTGAAATTTAAACTTGTAAAATAGTTAAATTTTCTCATGAGATTGGGATGTTCATTTGTATGAAAAGCTGGTGATGCACTATAGGCTATTTATATTTGTACAATCAAGCATTCATAAACACTGATTTTCAATAAATATTGAGAAGTGGTTACCAAGAGCTGAAAAAAAAGACAAAAAGTTCTTAGTTTACATTTAGTTTTAATTTTGTGTTATTAAAATCTTAACACAAAAATGAACATAATTTTGTGTATATTGCCAAGGGTGAATAATAGCCTATCTGAGCTCAGTGTTTTACATCATCCTTAAATTAACAACTGTCAACACGTTTGAAGTGTAGCTGGCAAGAGAGTGTTATGAGTGAATTAACCTACCTCAACATTTTCATCACAGTGAGTACGAGTACAGTGGTGGCCACTGAAAACATTGACAGTCTTGCATCTGTTTTAGCTCACTAGTCAGTTTGCACTAGGCCCATATTAATCTGCCCGGTTTTACTTGAAAACTATCTGGGGCTTTAAGAAGCTCTCCTCCACGCCTTTTGTCAAATGTGACACTGAATTGCAGCGAAGAGACGCCAGTGCTGGTGAGTAGCTAACTAGTCCACATACTACATTTTCTTTAAGCAGTGCAATTAGAAATTCAGCTGTTTTTAAAGTTCACTAACATGCTACTTCTACCAACAAGCAGCGACCAAACGCTAGTCATTGCTATTTTAATTAATCTTGTTTTCTGTCTCGAATAATCAAATGCGCCAGCCGAAACGTCTCTCTTACACGTATGTAGCGTTGACCGAATTATTCTTGTCATACATTTTGGAATAAAGTGTAAAATAAATAAATAAATATCCTAAATGGTCAACTTTCTTGTTGGAAAGTTAGATTCATTCTAGTGAATCGGTTCATCCTAAATGGTCCGGAAAGTCCGATTCATTCTAGTGAATCGGTTCGTTCGGACGGTTCACGTAAATGAACAGATTAAATCATGATGATGGTTTACGACTTTTTGCAACCTAAATGTCAGTGTTTTTATGGTATTTAATATAATTTCGTTAACTCTTGCTGCTGTCACTCTATTTTTCAAAACAGTATCTTACTTTAACTTCTTAAAATTATAATTATATTGGCAATTAATCTACAGTTTAAAAGTATCTTTCTTCTGATTTGATGTAATCCACTTGTCAGTCATCAGAATTTGGCTACCAACATTCACATATAAACTCTTGTCACTACAGTGTCACGTTTGATTTCTTGTTCATCGTTGCTTTGATCCATAATAAGATTTGTGCTATTGAAACATGTCATAGCTATTATGCCGTGGTTCTTAAAAGCATGTTTTTGGATGTGGTATTAAGAATATAAAGAATATTGTAAAGAATTTTCTTTGAAAGTTTTTGTTAGCGTGACTTCCCAGTGGTAAGCACATGCCGGCTAGCTCACTGGCAGGTATGAAGATATTTTATTTGCTAAATGATTTGACAGAGTTTATAATGTCAGCCTTGTAACATTCTGATTAGCTGTTTAATGTGTTGCTCTGGATGCTGTCCATGTGTTCTGGGCATAGAACCATCATCAGGTGCCACCCATAATAGAAACTAGATTGTGACTATTTAATGGTAACGTCAGTGCTGTTTGTTTACATTATAAACAGAGTGCCATGGGGACAAAAGATCAAAATTAAATTTTTTATGTTGCCAATGTGGAAAATAAAGTAACTTTGGCCAGATTTTAAATAAAGAGGTTATTTAATGCATTAACATTCAGATGCATTATGTGTGAAGGAGGATAAATTATAGGCTACCAAGTAAAACAATATAGCCTCTTGTGCCAAAGTTCAGTATCCATCTAACGTACAGTGTAGAACAAAGATTAAACATTAAACTGAGTCATGAAAAAATGTTTTAAGGTCTCTATGAAATCAAAAGGGGCAATTCTTATTCTTTTATGGAATATACAGTAGCAGTGTTTATATTACATCATGACTTAAAAAAAAAAAAAAAAAAGCAAAATAACTTCACCTTCCATTTGCAATGACATCTCTTTATGAGGATGTGACAACCTGTCACTCACATGAGATCGCAGCAATAGCCAACCACAATGAGCCAATGATCCAGTCAATTCCTAATGGACAAAATCAAGTCCCATCCTACATTTTTTTTATTTTTTCCAGAAGCTGTTTCACTCAGATATGTCACAATAGATAAGAAAAGACTATCACAACGTTTCATGCTGACTTTAGGAAACAAGTCAACTCTAATGATTTGAACCCAGGGAAGCATTTGTACTTGTTTTTCTTGTCTGTTACCTGTTTTGAAGATAGAGGTCACCAATTAATGGACTGCAATCCAGATCCAGACTCTGGATTAGTTACATCCTGGCTATAATTTTACATAAATGAACACAGCCTATTCATAAACTAAGGTGATGTAGAGAGGCTGCATCTAAAGCAACATATGTACCATGATTTTTCTGCTGATTTTTTTAATACCACACTGAGGTAGAAAATGTGTTTATACAGCAAATCACAGGAAAACATTTATCTTAGTGTCTGTGGTTTATAGATTCTCATGAAAACAAGATGCCTGCTGATTGTCATATCAATTGCAATGTTTAAGGTTTTTTACAAAGAAAAAAAACCATTAATCATATAACTCAAATATCAGAATTAGCTAGTTTAAATTAAAAGTTTGGGAGCATTCCTTGTTGCAATTTTATTTGTCTTTTAAATATTAATATCATAATCTAACAAACGGTCAAGTGGTCTTTGAAGATGTTTTTATTTTTATTTTGTTGTTACAGATAGATAGATAGATAGATAGATGGATGTTTGTCACTAAATAAACAACATTCCGACACAATTCCATCACAGGTTTTTTGTCTCTCAATGTGTGTTTGTTGAGGGNAGATAGATAGATAGATAGATAGATAGATAGATAGATAGATAGATAGATAGATAGATAGATAGATAGATAGATAGATAGATAGATAGATAGATAGATAGATAGATAGATAGATGTTTGTCACTAAATAAACAACATTCCGACACAATTCCATCACAGGTTTTTTGTCTCTCAATGTGTGTTTGTTGAGGGGTGGGGCCAGATCAACCTTCAGCACGCCGAAACTGCTCTAGATGGAGTTGGATGCAAACTTCGTGAGGTAGAAGCTCTCCGCAATGACTTGGATGCTGTCCGGAGTTTAAAAGTGGATTTATGTGGGACTTGCTTCAGAATTACGGCAGAGAACCGCAAAATAAACCAGGCCTATGTGGGTTCCACTATAAACGCAATTCAGTGGAATTAGGGGATTTATCCTTGGGATTTTCTATTTAAAGTCATTTTTGTTTCTTTTCCATTCTCCCATGCCCACTATTGCTCAGATTACGCACGGGGACACTGATGTAAACTGTCATGACATTTTAACTGAAGTCAAAGCAAGTCAAGAAGCGCTTGTCCCATAGTAATCACAGTAGACAATCTGTTGCTCAGCCGCTGGTGTCTGCTAGCAGCGCGAGGAGAAGCCCATATTACAGACACATTTAGAGCCTCGCGCGCAGTGGATCAATATGACGCTCGCGATACATAGTAGGTAGGTTATACGATCGGCTTACTTCATTATTTGCATTGTATAAAATCATTAATTACGTCTGAGAGATCGCCACGGAATAAATTGGTTTGTTTGAACAATTTGAAGATGTCCACAGCCAGTTTCATTAGACCACGAGCTTTTCATTTGCCTGAATATTGACATTTTTATTTGACATACATTTTTATCTGTCGAAATGTTTACTTCGATTATATAGAGACGATGTCTATCTTTTTTTGTAAGTTATCATTGTGTGATACAAGATTTTTCTAAACTTTTTCAGGTACCTCCATTTTATTTCTCCTTCTTAAATTGACATAATAATTATAAAATATGAATATTAAAACTGAATATCTTTGTATTATTAATATAATGTTACTTTATATATTATATATATATTTATATATACATATATATATATATGAAGACTTCAGATGCAAAAGCCTCTAAGTGCCATCTGAAATTTTCTTATAAAATGAGCATTTTTATCAAGCTTGTATGTTTATGTTCAGCTATTTCACGTTAATGACAATGAAAAGGACATATTAATTGCCATTAAAGTGAAATTACTGAATCTAAACATACAAGCTTGATAAAAATGCTCATTTTAGAAGAAAATTTCAGACGGCACTTAGAGGCTTTTGCATCTGAAGTCTTCAAATGTTTATTAATAAAAGGCTTATTATTATTATTATAAAAAAATATTCAGTAATTCAGGTTTCTAGACCAAAAACAAAAGCTCACAATATTTAAATAATTAATTTTTAGTTATCTGATCAATGCTCTGGTATTTGTGTTTGATTTATTATTGAGGGCAAATAGGGTTGAGAATTGAGACAGAAAAAACATGGAGGGATATCCAAGTGTTGACCTGCCAGTTATTAAAATCCATATCTTATGGCTTTTAGACATCCCTTGTTCTGTCTCTGGTCCAGTGTTAGGTAATCTGGCACCATCATTCTGCAGTAAAACCATTAAGTGTTGTTGAGTGGACCGGTCCAGAGGGAGATATGGCGGTATTGAGATAAAGACAGGTGCAGTCCGACAGCTGCACGCCTGGTGCCAGTAAACAGATTTAACAGCATCATTTACTGCCGTAGACAGATATTTCGATGAAGCTGCTGCGGTCCTGACTCATTGGGGCTGGCGTAGATCCACTTCGGTTGAAAAGAGAGTGTGATGTTGAGGGCAAAGAGGGGGTTATCCATTAGTGTGCTGAATCGCACCGAATGCATCAGATTTATTGTATACTTTACTCATAGTTATTGGATGATCATTGGTTAGTTTTGTGGTTTTATGTTTGGCTGCCATATATACTAAGTACTTTATGTGCCAAATGCACAGTCCGTTCAACCATTTTAAACACCAGCACTAATTCTTTGTCAGTGTATCAGTGTATTTTGAGTCTTGTCCATAGGCTTTTATTACAAGCCATTTTGGTTTTAACGTTGAACGTTTAACTGTCTTTCCTAATTTCTTTGGGGTTCCTGAAGCGGAGGATTTTCAGGGGGTCTGGGCCATGGTTCTAGAACATGCCAGACAGACATCCACTCTGTTTTTGCTCTGCTTCATTACAAACTCTGTTTATGGCCTGTTTACTGCTCTGACCTTTTTCATGGTTCTGCCTGAACTTGCTGCCTAATACAACTGCCCGCACACATGTTCTGTGCAAAAGGCTGGGCTGTTGGCCTTTGTCATACAAGATGGAAAAAGGCAGTTTAAAGCAACAAAGAAAAACAGTTGTGGATATACTGAAAAGGACTAGAGCTGAGACCACCGGTGGTCTTTGAGGGATTCTAGGTGGCCCGCGAGTTGATTGGCTGATATAAAAAGCAGAGCTGAAAATAATGTAATATATATATATATATATATATTTTTATGCATTAAGTGACTAATTTATACCCAATGAATTAGCTGATTCATTATTTTTAGATGATTCATTTTATGTACAGAAAGTGTACATAAAAGTTCAGTCCAACTTTTGCAGATTGCAAATATTTGGCTAATTTAGGTTCATTGGATGAAAGTCATTTCATTGAAATAAAAACAAAACTGCAGTCTAGCAAAATTATGGATCAGTGGCTGACCTCAAATGAATTTTCGCCACCTGAAATAGTTTGGTCTTCACTACCGTAATGTGGAGCTGTATATTCTATAGAGTTAATTGCTGCAATTTGCAACATTGAGAGAACTTTCACAACAGACAATTTAATCTTCTTACTATTAAATGAGACAGAGTTTTGGTTTGTTATTTAGCTGAATGAGCATGACAGAAGAACAGGATCTGTTGTTTGTTAATGGATGAAAGAGCAAAGACAGAGTTTACTCTAAACATGAAAAGCTGTCCTAAGAAAAGCTCAAAGGCATAATCGGTCAGATGGTGGGGATGCCCCTCATGCTGTACTCGGGGGCTTATTTGGGAAATGAGAATAATAATTATTAAAGATTTGCTTGGATTCGACTTAATTGTAGATAAATATTATTAGTTGAAAAGAGAGAGGCTATACACAAGAATTTCTTCTTTTGTTTTAGATGTACAGAATCTAAACCAAATCCAGATACTTCCCCTTTTTCAATTTCACCTGAGCTTCTTCTTTTACTCTTCTGAAAACGTAAACTCGAACATCATTTATCTTTTATTTTCTGGAGAATTCCCATTTCTGCTTCCAGGGCGATGGCATATCTGTGCGTCAGACTTGACATACCTCTCCTAATTAATATTGCTGACGAGTGCTATGAACAGCAGGCAACGGGAGGTTTTGGCTTTGGGTAATAAATACGGAGAAAGCGTCGAAGACATTGGAGTATTATTCATTGTCTAAGATAAATAAACTTTAGGAAAAGAAGATGTCCGAAAAATTTTGGTGGAGAGAGAGGAGGGTTTCTTCTTATTCCTTCTAGACTAGAGATCATCTTTTAATGCTTGATGTGCAAGATAAATATTGTTTCCATTTCCCCCCCTTATTTAAATCACGTCCACTACCACATCTGTGTATGTGGTTTATTAATCTTTGCTGTCGCTTAGTTTTACCACATCGCTTTAACCAAAAGATCCTGTTAACAACCCTTTAAAAAAAGGGAAAAATGTTTTTTGTTATTTGTGATATATATCATGTTACAATTAAACACTTTCACAGTTCTTATTAATAATGTTTTATAATTGCATGACATATTTGCACAAAGTGGCTTTTCCACCCGCTGTATTTTCACCGTTGCTTTTGGAAGTCAAATTCAAACCAAACAGAGGGAAAATCATTTTTGTCTTGCATGTTAGTTCATAAATTACAATTTATAGACTCAGCAGCTTTTCATATTTCAGGAGTGTTGAATGGCTAAAATGAAATATGGATATCTGCAGAGTTTTTGTTGGCATTTAAAAGCACTTTTTGGTATGCTAAGAATTAACAAATAACATGATACAAGATCCAGAGGACCTGTGGCCAAATATGGCCCTGCTTTCCTGATACTTCTAGGCATGATGTCTCTCTTGCGTAAATCCAGAACGCTCATCCATTTCTGCTGGAATGTGATTAAGAATCATTCTATAAACATATCTATCTGTCATAGTGAGAGGCGTAAATGTGACCTCTTTCTTTCCTTTAGCTGCATGAGAGACATTTTTCTGTCTATTGTTTTCTGACAGATAGGGTAAATAGGTTTTTGTTTGTTTGTTTGTTTGTTTTGTCTCCATTCCTCACTTTTGGAAGTGCGTCGACCAAAGGTTATTGTGGTATTTGTTACACGGTGCCCTATTTCTGGTCAAATCAGTTTTAGCTTTAGTGGCCTGTCTCTTCAGCTCTTGTCAGTCTTAATGGGAAATTACAGTTAAAATGAAACATTTAGTTTGCTTTCCCAGCTCATGATTCTATCTGGCCAAGGAAAAAATAAGCATGGCAGGAATGTGTGGTTTAAACGGACAAAATACCAGTTTCGGCTTATGTTACACAAACTATTGTGTCCACATTTATAGTTCCAGACCAGACTTCCATGAATCAATTTAACAAATTTAGAGTGGAGAGCTGAACTTCGTTGAGAAAGAGCAGTGATAGAGATGAAAGAGTGCAGTTATGTAAGCCCTGCGTAAGACTATTTTCTTTCCATCGCTTTTTCGTTGATTCCAAAAAATATTTTATGACAGTTTACAGAAAATGCAAAAGTAGTTTTTAAAGTATTCACACACACAAAAAAAATATAAAAAAATGCATCTCTTCCCCTGGGCAAGATATTTGGACTTTCTTTTGACATGCTGACTTAACAAAGTACCGTTTTTATATACATGTCTCATTGTGCTTTTCTCCCCCCATTCACCCACTCCTCTCCACATCCAACTCCCTCCTTCCCTCGCTCGCCCCCTTTTCTCTGTCTCTCCGCTGCAGATCTTGGCACTGACGGATGCGTTGTCACGCGTAGGAGTCCAGAACCTTTCTCCATCTCTCTCTCGTTTTTTTTCGGCACTCACCCTCCTCCTCCCAGCATCCCTAATAAGACACATGCTCCTGGGCTGGGTTGCTCACTCACGTTAGGATCTCCTGGCAAGCTCCCGCCACAAGCTTCCCTCTCCTCTCGGTTTCGCCCAAGGCTTCATGGGTTGAAGGGCAGTTTGCGTTGTCCACAAGATCTCATCTCAACCCCGGCTCTCTGCACCCATACTTCATCCTTCTCATCTTCATCGTGTTGAGTGCTATGGTTAGTTCTGCAAAGATGTTCGGACTTGCAGCGGCAGAGGCCTCAAGCCAAGGGCTCCGCGACCGGCTGTAGTAGACTCCGTTCCACCTGCCACAGCGTGAAAGGGGCCCCCTCAGCTGTGATCTGTCTGCCTGCAGGCGGGACCCAGCGTGACTGGGCAGCAGGGACTATGCGTTTGGGACTGGTGGCGCTGGCAGTGGTCTTCCTCAGCTCCATGGGTCACGGCGATAACCTCAAGGCCTCCAAAGGAAGAAGACAGAGACGGAGTGAGTGTTGATGTCTGTTTTTTTTCTTCATGTCTCAACATTAAGTAGCTCGGGTTAACTGTCCCTTGAGACACTGCAGCATTTCACATTTCATTTCTATGCCAGACCCTATTATTTGTGGCTCATTAGTGTTTCTGACTTCCTTGGAATGTTTTAGTCATTTTTTCGAGCCAGTTTTGGTGGGGTATTAATAGTGTAGGACCTGTTCTGCTGCTTTTAATAGCAAATTTTCTTTTAAAAGCAAGTTGTAAATGAGCATGTCATGTTCCAAAGCGTAGCCAATTTTCACCCATTAGAGGTTTTTGCCTGGATACCTAAATATAATGCCTAACACACTTTATTTTTGTAATTTGTCTGGCTTCAGAGCAACTCCAGCCTTTTTATGACTTTTTTTTAAAATAGTTTTTCCCCCATTATTTATTTCTTTTATTTCAAAACTTAGTTTTGAAGCCCACACATTGCAGAAGAACTCACTTCTAATATTGAACACATTTATGTTTATGGAAAGTGGGCTATCTTATTTTTTTTTGTGTGTGGTATACTACTTTCAAATACTAATTAAGTAAATAATTTGTGGAATATTTTTTGTAATAATGGTGAAAAATCAACCTGCACATTGCAACAGAGCTCACTTTGAAATATTGCATAAGTTCTCTCATGTGTGCTTGTCTCATAGGAAGAGCATTTTATATTCATATTTTAACAAAAATATTTATGTTTATAAAAATGGCTTATTTTTGTGTGTGTAGTATATTGCCATCAAATATTCATAAGTAAATACATTTGGGCTTTGATATAATGTCAAGAAAATCAACCGGACGATCAGATCAATTTCTTATCATAATGTGACTTTTAAATTAAGGGGTGAGTGTGAGATTATTCAGTGGGAAATGTACATTGATGACTGCTTGCAGTGTTGAGGAGTGTACAGCCTCCTCTAGAGGAAGTTGTAGGTAATGCAGAGACAGTCACAGTGGCTGTACACAAAGCTGCATTGCATTTGCTACTGGTTAGACTGCTCATATTTAACTTAGTCAATAAGAGACAATAGTATTAAAACATTTTCATTTATTCACCCGCCATACACTATTAGCAACAAAACAAGCACATGTTGTGTTGTGACAGTTACAGCAGGTCGCTAAGGCTAGAAATCAAGTAGCACGAGGAAGCCTAGAAATGCTAATCAAAACACAGCAGCAATGAGAATCTAAAGCTATCGGTGGAGAAATAAACAGTGAATAACATGGTCAAATAAATCAGCAGATGCTTCACAATCTGTTAAGACTTCTTGACCTCACTGTAAGCTCATGCTTCTTGATAGTGGAGTTTCCTAGTGTTTTATCAACAAAATGAAAGCAAACACCTCTGACAGCTGTTATTATACAAGTGATTGTTCAGCGGTCACACTTTAGTGCCTTTTGGTACTTTCCAGATTTTTTTTTCCTGTTTCTAAAAATATACCATACCAGCAAAACAGCTAATGTTTCATTTTGTCTAAGTCTTTATTTTTGTTCGTTATAAACTATTTTAAATTATGATAGCGCTCTGTACATTTATTCTATGGCATGGTGCCTGATGCTTAAAAATGGGATCCAGCAATTCTTCTTACATCAGTATTTTTGCCCTGTTTTCCAGTAAAAATGTCTAAACATTCATTAATAAACATTAATTTTAAAACACTTTTAAAATTGTGTAAGCAATAAGACTTGTTTTCAGGAAATATATCTTAAGTTTATTTTTCTTACCCCATTAGCCATTTTTTTTTCTTGCTTAAAGCATAAACCTCACTAAATTGTGCTAGGCTAATGCTTTGAACAGGAGAAAATATATATGGCAGTGGTATAAGCAAAAATAACTTTAAATCAAGGAATATTCTCTGACGCAATTAATTTTATTCTAAAAATATTTTGCTATTTTCACTTTTAAAAAGCTTGCCAGCTATATTTGAAATCAATTTATGTGTAAAATGTGTATTTATTTATCTAAAAATCTTGTAGTTCCTCAATACAGTGATAATTTTCCAAGAAATCTCATACATGTCTGTTTCTTTTTGGCCCCTTTCTGAATTTTAAGTCATTTATGTTCTGCCACATATAAAGTTAAAGGCTTTTTCACACTTGCGTGTTCACTAAGTGGAAAATTTTAATATTTTACTGTACAGTATAGCTAATCAGCAACAGCTTATATAAACAGTCCACCATCCCTGATATTGTAGGGATAATGAAAGGGATAAAATGTTATTCAACTGGATAAAATCACTCATTTTATGGTTTCAAGGGGGGTAACTTTGTTATTATAGAAATGCAAAAAAGCAATACAAATAACCTTAAAGAGCAAGATTGGTATGTATTCTGGGTAAAGATTGTACAAAATAATTAGTAATAATATTTTGGTTACTTTCTTACAAATTCTTACTGAATTCTTATGTTTTAAGACATATTTTAAATTGTTAAAATGAAGGAGTCTGAAAAAAAGATGAAAAAGTCACAGTGTCTGGACTCGGAGGTGCATTCGTTTTGAAACACACACCAGAGATCAACATGCCAATGCATAAACAATGAACAAAGCTAATGTAAAAATTAAAATAAAGCAATATCTTCGACTTGAACTGGCTACATTCAGTCATCTGATTGATACATCTTCATTGGCTGTCTTGATGTTTATTGTCAATTTGGATTGATTTATTAAAACTGGTGAAGGACCACTGAATAGAATTGCAAACTTCTCCTGCATTCTTATCAGAGTCTAATGTGACCTCACATGTATTGGTCCATTATGTATAAAAATGCTTGTTTTAGTGATGTTCAGTGAAGCAAAGCATGACTACTTTTTCAATTCAAGGAAATTTTAGATTCTCTGCTAATAAATTGCCTTTAGAGTTTGGTAATGAGATATTTAAGGGTATTTCAGGTTGTATGATGATCTCACTGTGTGTTTGGTCATAAAAACGTCTTATTTGTGCCTTGCACTTTCTGTAATCTTTCACTTGAATCCAAAGGGGACCTTGTAGTCATCACAATATAACGCTGTCTAGAAGTGAAGGGGCAGCTGAGGCTGTCTTTTTTAGTGCATGTGCAAGGTTTGTGAGTAGCACATGCTATGCAACCCAACCAACCTTCCAGCATATTTGTCCGGGCTAACTGCCGATTTATAGACCCGTGCAAAACAATCTTTCATGTTCATCATTTATAATGCTAGTTTCATATTTGTTGTTCCTGCTGAGAGGCTTTTTCATTTATTTCAGCTGTGGAGAGGAATGCAGTGATCGGATTAAGGACACCCATATGCCTGAAAATGATCCACTTCTAAGAAATTTTTTATGGACTTTTTTGGAGGTCCTTGTTCAGCTGAACCCACCAGGGAGTCCTTGCTACTGAATATTAATAGATAATTTTAATATTAATGGTTAAAATATTTTTTTATTTACTTGATGGATGAGATTTTATGATCTAATAAGTATTTTTGTCATGTTTTCCAGTAAAAAGTATGTAAACATCCTTAAAACAAGATCAATTGAACGGATTTATTCATCCATTAGGTTGCGTCACTTACTGTATTTTCAGCTTATTTACAGCTGGATGGTTATTTTAACAGCATAGAGATTGATTGCCTTTTAAGAGTGTATATTTAAAGCTGATGCTACACACATAGACCCATAAATTAAAGCAGATGACCGTGCTTTTGACTCCAGTCAGCCTACCAGGAACAGGATGTGCACTCTGACATGCTTTCAGTGTAATCGTTTATTTCTTCTTGGCCTCAAACACTGACATTTTTGGACGTTACAAGCAAGGCATGGAAGTCACAAGGGATGAGTGAGCTTTCTTAGATATCTGTAGCTTATTTTATTTCATCATGTATCAGCATTTTGGGGCACCTGGACGGAACGAGCAAAGATTGAAGTTTCAGGCCCCTACTGTCCCTAGTTGACCCCAATTTTGATCACCCAATCCAAAATAATGCGAAATCTTCCAATGAAAGATTTTCACATGAATGTTTTTAAATGAACAGCGTGAAACGAACAAGGGTACTTGGCATAAATGAGCTGCAAACACAGACCACTGTGTGTAACAAGATAAACCAGTGCCATGTTTACAGCCCCGCAGTCTGAAGTGCTGTTTAGAAATCCTCATGTTGATGTGTCGTAATGAATCGCCTGTTCTCACAGTGCTATCTCAAATGAATTATATTATACCTGCTGAGTTTGTGTTATCATACACAGTATTGCTGGAATGACTAGCATAAGTTGTTTCATGTTGTGTTTTGGATCTCTCTCTCTCTCTCTATCTATCTGTCTAATCTCTAAATTAAATGTCTGTCTGTCTGTCTGTCTCCATCCATCCATCTGTCCGTCTTTCTGTCCGTCTATATCCATCTGTCTGACTGTCTGTCCGTCTGTCCGTTCTATATATAATGTAATACATTTATTTATCTTGATATTTAGGGGTGATGGTAAACTCTAAGTAAAGGACCTTGGTTGTTCATTCAAAGGCTGCAGGTTCAAATCTAGGTATGGGTTGCTTGAGAGTGTCTGACATTGTAATCCAGCTGTCTACTCCTGTGCAAGGCATTTAACGTGTTTACTCCTTGGGAACTAGTCATCGTAAGCACTTTGGATTACAAAGGGTCTTCTATAATGTAAGAAAACACTGCCAATATCATGCTCACTCCTATTTTTCTTTTTCTTTTTTCCATCAGTAAGCACTGAAGTACCACCATCATGCTCGAATGGCTGCGAACACTGCTCAGAGTACAACGGCTGTCTTAAATGTCGACCACGACTCTTCATCCTACTGGAGCGGAATGACATCCGTCAGATAGGCATTTGCCTCGCTGCCTGTCCTGTTGGATATTATGGAATTCGAAATCGGGATATGAACAAATGCACACGTGAGTCTTTAAAGTGTACTAGAATATTTTTATAATTTCAGAACTGTAAATAAGTATATGGGAAGAATGAGGTAAGCTGTGATATCAGCATATTAATCATATATTAATTTCAAAATATATATATCAATATATTTTTATTATATAAAAATAGCAAACATTTATTTTAAATAGTAGTGTATTATACTGTACAATATTGTACTGACTTTTGGATCTAATAAATGCAGTCTTTGTGAGCATAACAGACAAAAACATAAAAAAAATCTGTAATATTTGTACACTTTAGAAGTATTTTTATAAAGATTGAGCGTAAAAAATCCTGCTATTGTGCAGGATCATAGGCAGCTATATATATTATCACATGACAAAAAATGTGCAGTTTGTTTGATTAACAAGGAGTGAAACTGCTTGCCCACTGACACATCTTACCCCCTCTCTGTCCGTCTATCCGTCCATTCATTCATCCGTCTGTCTGTCTGTCAATCTGTCGATCTTTCTTCATATAATATAATACGTTTATTTCCTCTCCCCTCTTGAAAGATGAAGATGAATTGTCTGACCAACACACAGCATCATAAAATAACCTTTCTTTCCCTTTTGCACAGGCTTTAACGTCAATTATGCTTTGTTTAACGTCATTGGGACGATGACACAAATTATGCAATTACGAAACGATCACATTGTTCACCACATTCATTAGTACTGTAACCCAATGACATTAAACTAGCGCAATCTGACCCGTGAATGCCAAATCCTGAGCCAGTGATCTGTTTTCTCTTACTCTGTGGGTGAAAAACAGGATTGGGGGATAAAATACAAAGCAAAACATTGGTAATACGCTGCTGTTTGTCTGTTTCTCCAAGGAAGTCTGTGTTATTATTGTAGGCTGTAAATGCAGAGGTCATGATAGTTCAGCTGTGTCCATATTTTTCATTCTTTCTATGCAAACCCTACGCAAAAAGCATGAGGACTTACCTTTAATCGGCCTCTTTGTTTTAACAGTGCGCTCTCTAGGTTTCAGCCGGAGACTCGGCGGCCTGTTCCCATCATATGCTTGAGCATTTTTACTGTGAAAAAAGGCAAAGCTGGGGAGAACTGTGGATAGACAAGGAAATGCCTCTCGTAAATTGATTGGTGGTACTTCTTTACTCCTGTTGTGGGAGGAAATTAACAGCTTTATTTGAGCCCTTTCTAACTTCAACCTACCGAAGCTTTTCCAGTTGTAAATTGAACGTCTTGCTCCCTTTTCAAGCGTGTTTTGATAGCCAATTAGTGTGAACCACAGCTTGGAGTCATTATATTTTGTTATAGGAAGAAAATACTTTTGTTACCAAGATACACTCTTGCATCACTCCGCCTAATACCTCTCAGATGGTTCTGATTTAAACTTTCATTCTAGATAACCTTAAATTTAAATGTTAGCATCAAGGGAAGTGAGAAATTAGTGGAGCGCTGTTTTTATTTCACAACCCTCTGGAGCCTTTAATTCATCATTTCTTGACTGTATACTTTACACTTGCTTTGAAATACCACATGCAGCTGTCCGCTTGTTAGCCTAAGTATTTTTATGACCCACACATTGAGACCGAAATGCGCTGTATCCACAGGTCTCGACTCCAAATCACTCAGAACGTCACCAGACCTCTTATTGTCAACATTTTCCCCTCGACTTATTTGTTTCTTTCTCACTTGGAGTGTTTTTGTCGTGTTTTGAAAGACGGCTGTGCATGCGAACCCCTCCTTTATCTCAGGCCTCTTAGTGGCTGCCCTGCTGCAATTATTCAATCAGCTGCGTGCATTTGATTTGTCTCCAAATCCCCATGATGTCTTGTTAACAACATTTGTCTTGCATTAAGGGTCCATTTGTAAATGCTTGAGTGCAAAAGAATTTGCTCCAAACATTACTAATTTAGTTGTCAGGCATTTAAAGTAGTAATTGAGAGCAGAGGTTATAACAAAAAACACGGCTCAAGGCCCTCTTCTGCTTTTGGCCGGGACTCAGAGATATCCGAGATATCCGTGTGCTGCTGCTCTGAGAATGTCCCAGGTATTCGAATGGAAATTTAAGAACCTTATTTTTGCACATTTTCGCATATGTCACGGTAATTTAGCGTTTAAATCTGTTTAGCAAAATTATTAGCAGTCCTTCTTGATTTAAAGTTCAGTCTGTGTCAGTCAGAAGACTGTTGGAGGAGAAAATAGCAGGAAATATTCAGTTTTAGGATTTTAAAATGAGAAACATTTACTGGGTGAACTCCATTGAAGGTCTTTGAAACATCTCAAATCATTCTCAACATGATCATCAGGTTTTAGAGCAGTGGTCTTTTGGACTTTTGGACCCCACTGTAAACCCTTTTAGGTTTTACAGCGCCAAAGGAAAAGATTGAGATCCCCTGTTTATCAGAATAAGATAATGATGATAATTGTAATGGGGTGGGGAAATGGATTCTGTTTCTAGTTTTCATTCTGCCAAAATCCACAAATGCTCTCAATTTGAGGCGGTTTGTGTTTGATGAAAGATTGTAATGAGACAGAGGTGTGAGGAAGCCATTTGAGAGTCTTGACATTCTTGAAAGGACTACTTTTTGGATAAGAAACTGTAAGAGCCACAACAAGAAGTCACCAGATGGTGGACCACTTGTTCATAGTATAAAACTGCTCTTGATAAAATAATTATATAACTTTTTTTTTTGTCTTTCTTTATTTCAGAATGTAAAATAGAAAACTGTGAGGCGTGTTTTAGCCGAAACTTTTGCACAAAATGTAAGGAGGGCCTGTACTCACACAGAGGGCGGTGTTTCTCCAGCTGTCCTGAAGGATTTACCGTCAATGGCACCATGGAGTGTGTAGGTGAGTGAGACCGCATAGTTTATTATATTTTGCTTATGTGTCTTTTTCATTTGGTTCATTCTATGATAAATGAGTGCCTGTGTATTTTTATTATGTATATATAAATACACACATACATGTATATATTTAATAAATATTTACATGTGTGCATGTGTGTGTGTATGTATAATATAAATATATATATATATATATATACAAACTTTTATTTTGGATGTGATTAATCATTTGACAGCACTAATAAAAATTCACACATGATATTTTATTAATATAATATTTTATAATAACAGTAATGTACAAAAATTCATATATTCAAGCTTTTTTTATTTTATATACAGCATGTTTGTTTTAGTTATTTTTTGTTTAGCGCATGTCATCAGTTGTTATGGACACATGGTACTGTACTTCTGTCATTGCGAATCAACTCTGCTGCTGGAATGATGAAACTGGAAAGTTCTTGAATACCTTTTGTTTTTAGTATTTCTTAAAATTCTGTTTTCCTTTTTCTGTGGTTTCTCAATCGCTGTTGAAAGGAACGTTGGCAAAAGGCCTGTTGGATGATAAGAGTTTATTGATTCCTTTTGAAAATATTTCTGTCAGAAGCAAGCAAACACAGCACTTTTAGCATTACTCGCAATGGTGGTGCTGGCTCCTCCAGGCTGCTTGGCCTTTAAATGCAGAGCCTCGACTTCCAGGGTGACATTTTGCCAAAGCTTATGATGCCTCACCTGCGTCAATGAGTCAGTTCACCACTTTGCAATGCGT
>RJVU01062584.1:5394175-5443064 GCA_003731715.1 Anabarilius grahami | reverse complement strand
GCTTAGAAAGACATTGCACTCGAAAACAGCTCAATCCAATTGAAAGTCTGGAGCTTGGCAGCTTGTCATTACGTTGAATAAAAATGGAGCCTACCTCATACAATCATAACACATGCTCTGCTTTTTAGCAAAAAGTAATTGGAAAATGTGAGTGATGCTGGATTTTAGCAGTCTGAATCCTCAACTGTGAATTCTTTGGGGTTTCCTAATGCAATTTCTTCAACTTTTGTTTGGAGCAACTTGTTTCTCAGACCCCCGTCTAGAGGAACAAAATGTTCAAACCCCAAACAATTTCTGTCTTTTTCCTATTGTCTGAAAATATATTAAATTGTGTAATTGGTACATACTAGATTCATTCTAAAGAAAAAAAAAAAAGGTTATTCTGTTTTTTTTTTTCTGTGTTTCAGTCCAATGTGATCTAAGCGAGTGGAGTCCATGGGGCCCTTGCATGAAGAAGAACAAAACATGTGGCTTTAAAAAGGGTAACCAGACCCGTACCAGGGAGCCCGTACAGCTTCCAAGTCCTGCCACTTCCACAGGGGCCGCGCCGCCCTCGGGCTGCGTCCCAGAGACACAGACCCAGAGATGTACCGTGCAGAAAAAGATCCCTTGCAAAGGTAAATCAGAGAAAGAACAACAGAAAAATGTTGGAAAGAGGGTGGATAGGAAATACTTGCGCCAAATGGAATGCGTGAAATCTGTTATCCAACTTCAATACGCGTGTTTGCAAATTACAGATTTGTTGATTTATTGATCATTTATCTTTTTTGGCCACTCGGAAAAACATGTAAACAGTCTCCTGAAACTAATTTGATTTCGTTTATTTACGGTTTTTGACATAATACGGTGTAAATAAATCCTCAAGTGTTCCCAGTAAATAAACAGAAGCCCAGCTGGTTTGTAATCTTTTCGTCGCTGGCTGTGGATCTGAGGGCGGCCTTTTGTTTGTTGCTTTAACTTACTGGAAAGTGAGGTTAATATGCTGCTTTGGCTCTAGAGCGAGAACGGAACGTTAGTGGACCTGTAGTGGACCTGTTAGATGTAAACTGTTCAAAAAAATGTTGTTTCTTCCTACAGTTGCGCTCGCTTGGATGGCTTGTGTAGATTTCATAGAAGTAAGAAGAGTAATGTCCGCACACCAAGTTCACATTGTTTTTGGAACTGTAAACTCTGTGTGCTGAAATTATTCTTCTTACTTCTATGATTGTCATCTTTTTTGTCCTGCACCTGAGCCCAATTAGGGTTTGGGATGTGCACACCTTTTGTGTTTTTTTGTTTTGTTTTTTTTATTCTTAGATTTCAGCCTGTGGGAGTTTGCATTTATTTATTTATTTTTTTGGAGATGCCTCCTATATCAGCACTTACACTACCATTAAAAAATTTGGGGTCAGTAAGATTTTTTATTTTTTAAAGAAATGCGACTTTTATTCAGCAAGGATGCATTAAAATGATCAAAAGTGTCAAAGACTTTTATAATATTACAAAAAATTATATTTCAATTAAATGCGGTTCTTTTGAGCTTCCTGTTCACCAAAGAATCCAGAAAAAATGTTCAAGCTTCCACAACAAAATGAAGCAGTACAACTGTTTTCAGCATTGATAATAATAAGAAATGTCTTTTGAGCATCAAATCAGCATATAAGAATAGAATGATTTCTGAAGGATCATGTGACACTGAAGCCTGGAGTAAGAATGCTGAAAATTCAGCTTTGCCATCACAGGAATAAATTAGAAAATAGAAAATAGTTATTTTAAATTGTAATAGTATTTCACAATATTACTGTTATTTTCACCAAATAAATTCAGCCTTGGTGAGCATGAGACTTCTTTGAAAAACATTTAAAAAAAATTCTTACCAACCCCAAACTTTTGAATGGTAGTGAATGTTAAAAGCATTAATTGCATTGAAGAAACATTAACTTTCTGCATTTTTTAGCATTATATTTTTCGGATGAATAATAAAATGGTTTAATTACCTTTTCATTATTAAAGTTAATCTGAATTAACTCAGTTTTATTTTCAGTACACTTTCTGCAAAAGAATATGTATTTTTTTGTAGTTATTAAAACATTTTGAAATTTATTTTGAAAGGCTCTAAACCCGAAAGACGTTTTCATCCTGGAAAAACAAGTATGGGAAGATGATTGTTGTAACCGTCAAGCTTAAAAAGCACATAAAAGTACAGTAAACGTAAGCTAGTTAATATATTTGTACAATCAGTCAAATCATTTATGTGTGAAGACTGCAGTTTTTACTCAAAATCTTGAGCTTCGAATCTAGCATGCATACAAGAACGCCTGTTTTTTAACACGTACAGTGCAGTGAGCGTGTTCACGTAAGCAGAAAAGGGCAGAAAAGAAGAAAAGTGTCTGTCATCGAATTGATGCATTTGAAAATCTGCAAATGAGTGACATTTGAGAACTAAGGAAGTCTCCTACACTTTAATAACCACTGGGCTTTATAAGTAAAGATAGCTCATTTGATCAGACTAGCTTACAGAAGACCTTGCAACATGTCATCAACAATACAGAAATCAAGCCAGGCTAATAAAAAGTGTTGGAGTGATTGTGATTGCTTTCACTCGTAGGCTATTTTTGTTTTCTCTCTTTTGACTTCCAATAGATATCTCTCAAAAAATGAGGTCTCCTTAATTTATTCATGCCTAGATGCCATATTCAAGTGATTCTTATCAGTTTAGGAAATTTCATGACTCATTAATGGTAATGCCACCCATTGAGTGGCTCCTAAAATAAACAAAAGAATATACCTTCTAGAGCTCTTAGTTTTCTTCACACTGTTGAGAAACAGTGTGTTCCTGGAAATTAGGTCTTATTCATGCGAACAGCCTCACAAGATCAAGTGCTCGCTGTTCTTCTGTCGGGCTCCATGCTTTGGACTAGGTGTGACAGCGCCATTTGAGAAATGAGAAGCAAATTTACTCTGCATGACGCCCGTATTGTGGAAAGAATTTTCACCCGGGGTCCATAAGAATAATTAACGGTGAAATATTATAAACTGCCCCATAAAAGTGCTATATCGCCTGCCAAATTTCTAAACTTAGAGAGTCCACTTGTCGGAAAAGCTTTTGGAGAGAGAGAGCTATGGTGAACTAATAGGTCCGGACACATGTAAAGTAATTTGTTTGTACTTCAATCTCATAATATCATGCTTGCACTATGTTAAGATAGGATCAGTTAAAAAACGTGTTCTGCCAGTTGGATTCAAAACATGTTTTCGCCACAAAAGCAAAGCGGCACCACCTACTCGAAAAGAATTAATGCAACTCAGGTGTCAAGAACTCATAGGTTATGTGTTGCATGACCCGATTGCCCTCTTTTTTTTCTAAGTGTGTAAATTTTCACCTCGTGCTAAATTAGCAAGGCTGTGAATACATCTGCAGGAATTGGCTGACAGGGCTGCTGTAAAAATCACAGGGGGCAGTGCTTGTATAACACCGGTGATTTACTGGTCTGCAGATCTCACGCTTTGTGTTGATTATGCCAAGCTCCCCCCTTTCTCTTTCCCTTCCTGTAGCTTAATAAATGTCTTTGCACGAAAACCGAATACACTAAATGCGTGATTGCCTTTGTCAGGCGATGGTGTTTAGGTTGGATTGAGCAGCGCTGTAATTATTGCTGTCATAAATGAATGGATCCTCCCCAAGCGCTCTTACCGCTTTATCAAAGCTAACAAGTCTCCTCCATGTGGATCCAAAGTTTAAGGCTCCATTTTCACCTCGGTTTTAAAATCGTGATTAACTGACACTCGAGTTGAGGTTTTTTCAATTTTTTGTGAACTCAAGGCCTTTGAAGTCCTCACACGAACAAGATTGCTCTTCTCAAAGCAGTGAACACTAAACAACTGAACTCAGTTACACTTGTTTTGTTTTGTTTGTGGAAATCACTGATAAACATTTTGATATAATTAATTGTTTTTATACAATACATACAACATTTCAGTCCCCCAATCTGATTGGACGAGCACAGTTGTGAATATTTCAGTAGGTTACACGACGCAAGTGTTTTTTGCTAGTTTTAGCCCGACGCAGTTATCATTTTCACGTCCAGCGCCATGTTGTTTAGATAGCAAATGCATTTTAGCCCATTTGTGTGCTGGTCTGAAAATGAGGTGTGTCCAGGCACATTGTTGGCGCATTACTATTTTGAGGCAACTGAAATAGACTGCACCATTGACCAACTGAAACCTGGTTTAAAGTCAATGGCGCAATATTGGTTTTGTTATTTAAAGAGCACGTTAGTAATAGGCGCCTCTATGCGACACTCTGTTTATTACACACACAGGGACTTGCAGCAGCACACAAACATGCCAAATATTAAAAATTAAAGGATTACAATGTAAAAGATTATTATTGTGTGCATAAAGATAAAAATGCTTTGGTGGGTCCGGCTTTTCCCGTAGATGGTCTGTTAGCGAGCTTTAACCTTGCACAAAAGCAGATCTTTTTCTTCACTAGAGTAGCGTTCAGTTTTTCCGCTTGCAAATTCCTCCATGTAAATAGCGAATCCACCATGGCGTGAGTGTAACTGGCTTTTAAAGTGAATGGGAGATGAGACTCTGATTGGTTTATTGCATGTTACTCCCAAAACATACCCATTACTCATTAAGAGAATAGGGACAACCCTTTTAGACCATACACCGGGTGCACCGACCATTTTTCCTGTCCTTAAACTAGCAAAAGTGGATTGTGACATAAGTGCACTTGCGCCGTGCACTTTAGACCATGCGCTTAGATCGTTAAAATAGGGCCCATTGAATCATTCATTTAAATGAATTGTTCAAAGCACACTGATTAATTTTGGAACCAAACAAGTGACTGGCTGTGTTCAAAATCGCATAGGTAATTGTTTCGAGCAATTCATTACTTTGACTGCTAAAAAGTACTTTGTACGTAGTATGAATGTGTGTTGTATGAATATAATCTGGGTGTACTTCATTTGTCACGTGACCTATCAACGTCAGTTGTGTTGCTTCACTGACATTCACAACTCCTCTCCAGTGGCCTCATAGGATAGTAAAGTGTCCATCAGATGTGCACTTCTGAATCTAGACAGAAGTAGTAGGTCACCTGGGTACTTTTCGCATATTGTTTTATGAATACTGTGAAATCATACATAATTCTCTGTTCTCTTTTTCACCTACTATATATTAAGGAAGTCACTGCAGCCACTGTCTTAATGAGTGAGTCATTAAATCATTCATTCAACTGATTTGTTCAAAACATACTGATTCATTGTTGTACAAAACATTCAACTGTCTTTATAAGTTAGTCAATTAATCATTCATTCAGCCGATTAGTTTAAAACACACTACTGATTTGTTTAGGAACAAAACAAGTGAGTGTCTTAATTGAGTCATTCAATCCAACGATTCATTTAAAAACATTCATTCAGAAACGAAACACCACTACTGTGTGTTTCTCAGAGACTCGCAGTGGCTCTCCTGTGGCTTCATTTGGAGTTATTTTTGCCAGCGGAGCAAAACAAACTAAATATATGGCCATATTGTGTGATGTAACATGTTATTATGATATAATTGTCTTTTATCTGTTGTATAAAAGCAATGGCACTCTCAAAAATAGAGCTGTTCTAAAGAGTGGTTGAGATCAGCTGAGTAACAGTGCAACTGCACTCTTTCTCTTGTGATATTGTGAAAATGTTTAGTTGTTGATGCATCAATAATATAACAGGCATAATTGCAAACAGCGTTATATCTCTGATATATATAGCAGAAAGAACTGCTGTTTGTGCTTTATAGACCTTGGCAGGTCTGTTAAATAAACTGAGGGAATTCTAATTATTGCTTGTTTTGTTGTTAGATTCAAGTCCATTAAGCTCTTAAATGTTTGCCAAAGAAAGTCGTTTTTTTTATGTTTATGATGATGCCATTTCAAGTCAAAAAATCTGTAAAAGTGAAACTGCTTTTTATATAACTCTTATTAACAACCAAAGGTTTAATTAAACAAATGTTTGTTTGCGCCCTTTCCATTCTATTTTTAATCATGCATTTTATGTAGAAGCAAATGCAACAGTTTGTGGTAGAACATCAGGGCCTTGAGATGAGCAGAGAGCCAATTTCAGGAGCCGCAGAGCGGCTGTGTGTGTGGCTCATGTTATCAAGTGCAGAGTGAATGCTCTCCAGCACCAAATGAGTGTTGACTTTGGTTTCCAGGGAACACTGAGACTCACAACACTAACTTCATAACAAATATCAGTCAGTCCAGAGGCCCTGACTCCCCCTTATAGTAGTGCAAGTGAGGCTGATGGGAAACGAACCAGCCTGTGTTTTTCAGTACTGTTTTTGGACAGTATTATAGTTCACCATGATCTAATCTGTATTCCTAGTTATTTTAATGTAACGTTTACACATACATTTTTTCACATTTTCACTTCCATATGCACAGCTTTAGAAATGTTTTTTTTTTTTAATGAATCATTTGTATCTATATTAAAAATATACATTGTATAGCTATATTTTACTATTATATAGGTATTTTTATATATTTTTATTTATCTTAAACCTAAACACTTCTCAACAATATATAAAAAAACGTAATAGGCAGATAAATGTGAAGTGGCAGTAATTTTAGTTACAGCATGTTATTATATAGATATTTTTGTGTTTTAATAAAATTTTTGAATTGCTTGAAATGCAAAATTACATATGTATTAACTTAATTGTATATATTGAATATTTTT
Source organism: Anabarilius grahami (assembly GCA_003731715.1). Taxonomy (NCBI): domain Eukaryota; kingdom Metazoa; phylum Chordata; class Actinopteri; order Cypriniformes; family Xenocyprididae; genus Anabarilius; species Anabarilius grahami. The sequence goes on along the minus strand of RJVU01062584.1, from coordinate 5,436,348 downwards.
TCAATACAAGTATAAATTCAACAATTTTGTGAGGTTTATTCTGAAAGCAAAACAAACAAAAAAAATGGAAAAAAACTTTGTCAATGGGGTGAGAAATATAAATCTAATTTAAAATATACATACAGTTTTGTTTCTCAAGTATATTTATCTTGTTTTATATATTTTTTCCTGGAATACAAAATTAATACATCTTGAATTTTCTAATTGCAACCAGTGTTGGGAGGTAACGCATTACAAGTAACGCAAATTACGTAATCAGATTACTTTTTCAAGTAACTAGTAAAGTAACTCATTACTTTTAGATTTACAAAATATCTGTTCCTTTTTCAAAAAAGTAACGCAAGTTACTTTGTTTTCCCATTTAGAGACTGACACCTCTCCTGTCCCCATGTTGAGAGAAATCGGGAGTAAGTTTGCACTTCCTTAAGCCTGAGGCTTATTCATTTCACTTTTGGTATGAAAGGTTCTTTTACATTTGACAGAAATGTAAGGTTTTTTTTTTATTTTTGTTAAAAATCAAACAAGCAGCCCAGCCCAGGTGAGAAAAAGTAAGGCAAAAGAAATGCAATGCATTACTTTCCATAAAAAGTAACTAAGTAAACCATTTAGTTACTTTTTCAGGAAGTAACGCAATATTGTAACACATTACTTTTAAAAGTAACTTTCCCCAACACTGATTGCAACTTTCTTTTATTTAGGGGAAAATAAGAAGAACCCACAGAACCGTGGAGAAAAAAATGGCAAGAACCGTGGACGAGACTCCAAGGAAAGTGGCAAAGGAGGCAAAAAGAAAAAAAAGACCCCTAACCGGTCCACCACTGTCCCCACCATTACAACAAGCATGGTGACCTAACCTTATCATGTGTCTGGTGAGCCTAAGAAAGAAGAATCCCTGGCTCACCTTCGTTGACTGAAGACGAACATTATTTGATTTTGACAATATCAAAATTATGCAAAAAAAAAAAAAAAGGAATAACGCTGCTACACGTAAAACATGCTCAATGAGAACTGGAGGATTGCTGTACTAAATAATGAACTGTGTAAACTGAGTAAAGCTTGCGGGAACCAAGGATCTGAGTTGGTTAGTCTTATGCTATTTGGAAGCACTCAGAAAGACTGTGCGTGTGCAGGGTCGTCTTTTTGTAAGCCTTCCCACAGGAAACAACATTGTTTGTGGTTGGCGAAATGTTCCATATGTTTCTCTTTAGAACTATCAGAAAGGTTTCTGAACTATAGAAGACACTGCAAATGAGGCCCGCCGTCCTAAAAGAACATGTAAAAAACATACTCTTGTGATTCACCTAATCCAGCTGTAATCACATTATTTTTCTCCAGAGTTGGATTTCCTTATGTTCGTGACAGGTAGCAAACAGTCTGGAGTCTGTCTGCGAGTCTGTCTCAGAGTGAAAAGTATTTTTTTTTTAATGTTTTTTTTTCTGTTGTTTATAACAAAAGAAGGCACTGGAACTGATATTGTGGTTTACAGAGAGAATGTGGAGAAAGTTGAACTTTAATGATGATGAAACTATCCAAACATGAAGAAAATAATGTTATTATATACCTTGAGACAAACGCACTTATAACTTACAGCCGGTAGAGCGGTTTTACATGTTTTAGTGGTCTATGTAAAATAAAAGTCTTTCAATTAGGGGAAAATACAGTATTTTCTGCACAGAAGGCAGCAGTAATATGAGGAATGTACAATGTTTAAGTTTATGTGTATGAAAAATTGTGCGTGTGTCAGATTGTGTGTTTTTGAATCTGTGTTCTTGTGTGCACCTTTATGTTGTAAAGTGAGGAGAAGAGAGAGGTCAACAGAAGTCTTCAGTACGTTTCTTGTGACCAAACCAGTGAGGAACTAAACCAGCATAATGCTTAAGCAGAATTGATTATATGCTTTATAGGTTTTTCATTGCTCAGTTATCAAGTTTGCAACAGGTTCAATATATCACATCATTCATAATGCTTTGCAAAATACAGTATCAGTATCAGAGGAAGGAATGCTGTACATCATACAGTTATTTAAATGTAGCATCCAGTCACACTTTTCTTAGTCTGTTTGCTTCCCACAGCATCTTGACCTTGGCTGCATTTTCCAAAAGCATTGCAAGCATAGCTATATTGTTGAGTCCTGTGGTGCTAATGGTTTCTACGATATACTTAGGCTTACAAAGCTTTTGGGAAATGCAGTGGGTATTTACAATATACACCCCTAATGAGAATTATAACACTGAAAATGTCAGCTTCCGTTTATCTTGATGCAATATACATATTGTTATTATGTATCTATTTCAATAAAATTCTACAAGGTAAATGCTTAAACGTTTGGATGCAGTTTATATGTATGAAGAACGGTATGAAATCTTTTTTGTCTTGTGTCTTTATGTGTATTTGTATGGGTGTATATGTATATATACATATGTATATATACACACACATTTGTTTAACTGAAAGGTTAGTTTTTGTGGTAACACTGCAGTGTCCTTGTTACTAGTTACATGTACTTGCTATAGTAATAACAGTAAATTATGCATAATTACAAACAACTAATCATAAACTAAATCCTAATCTTACCATAATACTATAGTAAGTATGTGTTGGTAATTAATTTTACTCAGTACTTAATACTTGTATAATTACACTGTTACAAGGACATTAAAATAAAGGGTTACACTTTATTTTAAGGTGAAATAGTTACATTGTAATTACTCAAATAAGTACTGAGTAATAATAATAATTAACTACATGTACTTACTATACACTGTAAACCCAGATAAGTTCTAACTCAAATTTGAGGCAACTGATTGCCTCTATTTTTGTAAGTTCGCAAACTTAACTAGCTATGCTTACTGATGATATTTTTTTTAATAACTTAATTACAAAAAAACATTAATTAAATCAAAATATATATGTAGTGTTTTGTTCATCTTAATTTAATGCAACTCAAAGTTTTCACTGTAAAACCAAATAAGTTGGCAAAACTCAAAAAAATCAAGGCAATCACTGATTGCCTCACAATTTTTAAGTTAAGAAATTCAAAGTTTAAGTAAGCAGAACTGACAGATTTTTATTTTGTACTACTCATACATTTGAATTGTTCTTAACTTGAAATGTTTGAGTACACTCATACATTTAACTTAAAATTATCATGTAACCCCAATGTAAACATTTTTATTAGTGTAAAATTAGCTAGCTATAACAAGCTTATTCCAAAAATTCCAAACTTGCTAACTTGTTAACATCCTAACTTTAGTATGTTATAGCACTTGATGAATGAGTACAGCAATATAAAGCATTTGACATGCTTTCTCTCAAACCAAGCCGCATGCACCACTTGTCAGCATGATGGTAACTCTCCAAAAACCCACATTAACAGAAACTGTTCTGAATTAGCATAACAAAACATTAATCACTACTAAATCTCCCACTTAACATTAATCTTGCACAACAAATATTATGTAACACTTACTTTTAGCATTTACTCTCCCTTTTCGAGTGCCATGGGCAAAGCATGTTGGGAAATAGAAAAACCAGCCCAGTTTCAGTTAAACTTAAGTTTGTCTAAATTAAAAGAAATAAGTTCATAAAACTCAAAACAATGAAACAGTTCAGTTTACTTAAAATATATCAGTTCTGTGAACTTCGAAATACTCAAAGTCAATTTGACTGAAGTAATTTGTTTAATTAAAGTTTGTCCTACTCAAACCAATTAATTATTTTAAGCGCTAGGGTTTACAGTATAGAGTTACGAATAGGGTTTGGTTTAGGGTTAGTTACTTAGTTATGCGTAATTTACTGTTATTACTATGGTAAGTACATGTAATATATGTAACAATGACACTGTAAAATAAAGTGTTACCATAAAGTGTAACCGTTTGTGTTCAGGACAACAACATTTTTTTAATGAAGCTGGGAGCAAGTTTTCATGTGTTTTATGTTATGAAGATTTATCAACCTAAACAAAGTTTTGAGATTTTTGTACATTACCTTTTTCGCTGTTTTATGAATGATTTTGCATTTCATAATTGTCTTAATGGTTACATTTTGCTAAAAGCCTCTATTAGGCTGTTTAACAATTTACATTAGTGTAAAGGTGGGTTCAATGAATTTTATGTTTTTCTTTTTTCCTGACCGATAATACATATTGAAAACATATTGATTTTAGTGGCCATGGTATGCGTTAATACGTTAATGCGTTAATGAGTCTACATTGAGAAATATTCACTGAAGTAAAAAGTGACACTAGCCCCCATCTCAATGAAAGGAAGCTGTTTGCATTTTTTAGGGACCTTTACATATTTTATAATTATTATTTTTTAAATATTATGGATATTCGGATATAAATTGTCTTTGCCTGCTATATACTCAATCAAACTTAATCAGTTTCAGACATTTTTGTACACCCGATTTGCCAATTGGATCAAAAGATTATTCATGTGAGAATCTGGCATCACTAATTCTGAATCTAAGCAGTCAAACTTGACATAATTGTTAAAATATTGACAGGTAAAATGATTCTTATATCAGTAGGTAATCTCCATTGCTGGAGGATTTTTTTCCCCATTATTGAGGATTTATCAATAATAGGCTATTTTACTGTGGCCCAGCACACAAGAACCGCAGTATTTCACTGGGTGGTCTGTGTCACAGGAGAGGAGACAGTATATTTGGGCAGGAATGTGTTTGTGTTTGTACCTTCGTGATTTTTGTTAGAACAGCATAGCAATTGTGGTTCAGAATGTGTAGCGGTAGTTGGTGCCCGGGCAAGGGCCGTAAAACTTGAGACAGAAATAAAAACTAATGATGTGTCATCGCCAGGGGGAGGAGCTTAAACAGGATCACACCCTCCAACTGCAACAGCCGTTTCTCATTACAGAGGGGAGGGCAGAAGAATGGTAGAGAGTGGACCATAAATTACACTTTCATCCCCCTTCCTGACCATAAATTCTTGCGCAGGCTCCATGGGACGGAGCTCTCCCTCTCGTTCACCCTCTCCCATCTTTTCTCTCCCTCGTTTCATCTCTTGCACCCCTCCTGCACCCTCCCCTTCGCTTCCCTTCTCTCTGCCCATTGTATCCATGTTTAGGCTATCATTCTCGTTAAAGTCACCATTAAATCAAAATACACAAAAAAAATTTATGGAATATTGCAATATTTATTATAAATGATTTATCCGTGCATATAATTTTTTTTATTATTCATCAGCACTCGTAATCTTTAATTAAAAAAACTTCCCCTCACTTGCAGCAACAGGTGTGTTCGACTTGATTCCACACTGCGCAGCCCGATCAGAATATAACATCAAAGTACTGCCAGAGAGAATTTAAAGTATAACAACTGTCTGCTTGCTAATCAGGGTTGGGATAATTGAAACTGAGGGGGCACAAATCAGATCTAAGGGGCAATGGCGCAGGCCCTTCGTGGCGCCGGTGTTTCGACCTCCTGCCAGATTATTACCCCCCCTAGTATTGGTAGGTTTAGGATTGGGTGTGGGGGAGGGGTTAGGATTAGGTAGTCAGGTAGCGACTTCAACGAGGGGGGTAATAATTTGGCAGGGGATCGAAATTAGGCACAACACCAGGCCAGTGAGAAACTTTGTGTTCACTAGCAAAAGTATAGAAATATTGTTTTTCCTCCTTCCTCAAATTATTTCTATCTCAAAGGTTTTGAGAGCGCAAGCAAAGTTTCTCGGCGGAACACAAATATTTACAGTATGCATTTATTTTTGTCCCATCTCATTTTTTCCTCCACTTTTAGGGGCTTCAAATATTGAAAAACCTGTATACTCTTATAAAAAACACATAGAACCCCTGCTTCTTGTCTCAGCTTCTATATGGAGAAATGTCTTAAATAATTGCATAATACTTTCACGTTTACCTGGTTATTTCTTTTTTTTCTAGTGATAAATGGTTTACAAGCTGTTTAATTAACAAAATGTAATTAAAAATGAATGAAAACAAAATCAATTAATTAATTACAACTAAATCCTTAAAGACCCCTGTAGTCAACTATTTTATCCCTTAAAACTCATCTTTGATCATTAAAATGGCATAAAAAAATTTCTTCATGTCTTAAAATAGCTTGAATGTAACTCTACACCCTTGCTTCATTTAATATACGTGGATCTATGAATATGCTAATTAGCCCCACCTCCACTCACTCGCACAAGCTCAGAGATCCACTTGGTCAACTTACTGAGGTAAACGTTGCACAATGTATCGCTTTTAACAGCATCGCTAACTATGTTGCTTGACTACATTATCATACAGCTAATAATGTGTTGCTAATGTTACACAAACCATGTTCCCGTTTGCCATCTGAGTCTGCCTTGTAAAAATCTGTATCTTTAGAAACACTTTGAACAACTCAAAACGTCAGTGGAGAAAGGCATATACAGTAGTTCATCATAACATCCTAATATACATCATACACCCGCTATATTGCTAAATCTACCCGATTTTTTTATATCAACAGAAAAATATACTGGGATAACTTGGCTTGTTGAGACTCTCCTACTTCAAAGCAGTCATAGTTAATGATATGCTAAAGCCTGCCGGCACGTTGATGCGATGGGTTACAGGGTAGTTTGTGACATCCCAGGTGAAAAAAAAGTACATTTCTATAATGTACTTAAAGGGTTAGTTCACCCAAAAATGAAAATAATGTCATTAATGACTCACCCTCATGTCAATGCTGACAATGCTGAATAAAGTCGTAGTTTTTGTTATTTTTGGACCAAAATGTATTTTCGATGCTTCAAAAACTTCTAACTAACCCACTGATGTCACATGGACTACTTTGATGATGTTTTTATTACCTTTCTGGACATGGACAGTGCACCGTACAAACACTTTCAATGGAGGGACAGAAAGCTCTTGGACTAAATCTAAAATATCTTAAACTGTGTTCCGAAGATGAACGGAGGTCTTACGGGTTTGGAACGACATGAGGGTGAGTCATTAATGACATAATTTTCATTTTTGGGTGAACTAACCCTTTAAAGTGCTCTATTTTTGAGCACTAATTTTGTACTTAATATACTAAAAAAATCTTCTTTAGTACTTCTTAAGATAATCTTAAGAACATCTAACATCTGAGACACCATGAAATATGAACTAAAATGTGCTTTTAATATACTATCTCTGTATTTAAAAAATGTATTTAGTTACCACTTGTAGCACACTATGGGTTCAAGTGTACTATAAGTGGCAACTAAATAAATTTTTTAAATACAGAGATAGTATATTAAAAGCACATTTTAGTTCATATTTCATGGTGTCTCAAAATAGCACAGTTGAGTACTACACTTAGATGTTCTTACTAAAGTACTAAAGAAGATTTTTTAGTATATTAAGTACAAAACTAGTGCGTGAAAATAAAGCACTTTAAGTACGTTATAGAAATGAACTTTTTTTTCACCTGGGATCAGAAACACCAGCATTTTTGAAACTGTCTTTAGATCACTGCAGCTTTAAACAGAAAGTACTCAGAAATGGTGTTGACATGAATTTGCACCTGGTTTGTCTTAAAGCATATTAAAAACCACACAGACATAATAAACAACATTGAAAACTTGATTTTTACCACAGGGGGACTTTAAAATGATCTGATGATGGGAACCCCTAAAAGGTTCCATATATGAAGCGCCTGACAGAACCTTTTAAGATTCTATAGAAACTTTTCTTCTAAGAGTGAGAGTAAAATGAAAAAAAAAAGAAAGAAATTTTTGAAAAATATCACAAATATTTCTGAATATTTCACCTTGTGAGTGCCGAGCATTTTTGCTTAGTCACAGAACTCAAAATGTCCCCCGTCCTCCCTCTCAGGTCACGGACTCCACCGGGGCAAATGAGGCCGCAAGTTTCCTGCATGTCATATACTCTCCACATATAAGCCAGTGCTCTCCCACTGTTATTACCAATTACCCAATTTCTGTCTTTCTTTCAAATCATAACCGAATCCAGCTCTCCTCACATGAACTCAGGGATTCCCCAGAGAGAAAACTGCTCCACGGTTTTCATCTCTCCTGCTCTGAAGCACAACAGCCTCTCTCGTATGGATCGAGATCTGAGGCGAGGGAAAATGGGGGCCAAAAAGGGATGTTTCTAAAGGGGTGCCTCTAGAACAGAGCGTGATGGAGTGTGTGGGTGGTGGGATTTATATGCTGGCACCGTGTGTGTGGTGTCTACCAGCGAGGCGTCCTGCCAGTGCAGGAGATATATCTGACCAACAGAAACTCCAGAGGTTTTTATGAGACGCAAACATGCAGGCTAAACATAACTGCACAATTCATTGGATTTCAAAGGGAAGCATGAAAACAATTACGAAACTTTTCTTTACAATCACTGGCTGCTGATTCAAACACATGCGAGCTTGTGAGATGACGGGCATCCACACTACCAGAAACACCAATCGCCAGCAGGTGCAGACGGGGTATAAAACTCCTGTGCGTGTCAGGATGAGTCCGCTGGAGCCAAGAACTGTGCTTGACTTGCCTGGGAACTCCACAAACATCTGCTTCCACCCATCGGAGAGCAGCGCTTGATTCACAGTTTAGGCACTTTCTTATTTGCACATATTAGCTAAAGAATTATTCTTGTCAGGTTTTCTAAATCAAGTCTATTGAGACTGATACAGTCTAGGCTCTCATACTCTGATTCTATTATATTGACACAAATAATGGCCCAGGTACATTAGTTTGTTAATTAAAGCCGGAATAAAATGTACGTTTTCTTCCCTATGTTGTGACGTAGGCGAATATCCGAGTGAAACGGCTTCTCGAACAAGAAAAAATGTAAGGCGGGACTTATCGTGTGAGTGACAGGTTGTCCCGCTCTCGCGCCAGTAAACACGTCATCAAAGAGAAGCGATGTCGCTGCAAATGAGGGGAAGTTATTTTGATTAAAGATTATGAGGGCACAAGAATCAAAAAACAAATAAATTAATTAATGATGTGCACGGATACATCATTTATAATAAATACTACATATTCCATAAAAAAAATGATTTCATGGTGACTTTAAGATGAGCGAGAACGCTAGATGGTGAACAAGGCTGAATCATTTATATAGAATGATTCATTCAGGTCATCATATCCTATCTTTTTCATTGTTTAGTGGTAAAATGTATTCTAACAATGTCAAGTTTACCTTGCGATTTCATTTCTTTGTATGATATGATAGATCAAGGCATTTTAAAAAAGCTCAAGAGACGCACTGTATCATTTGTAGTTAGTGATTATGTGTCTTGAGTTTTGACAATAATAGGAAAGTGCTGCCACTTAGTGGTTGTTGTACTCCAACACTTCATCTGAGGGTCTTTGTGTGCAAGACGTTTTCTTTTAATTATATGGTTTGCTATATAATTACTTAGGTAATTTTGTTGGCTGTATCATTTTCTAAGGTTATGTGACTGAATCTAGGGGGAGAGCGGGGCACAACCTAACGCTTTTTGACTTTCTCAGTTTGTGTAAATCTACTTTGGGTTCAGGGAATTTCTTTTGTTCCACATTCATTTCACACATGTCTGGTACAAATATGTGGCTTTGTTTCATTAATACAGTGTATACTTTTTTCTTTATTTACCCCGAAAGAAGGGAAGTGAAATGTGACAACATGCCCCATAGGTGGGGCACGTTGTAACATGACCATATGACAGCTAAAAATTTTATCTGACTTAATTAAAAAATATATACATGACAAACTAAAATATTTTGTCAATAAAAGACAAAAAGTTTTTTCATCTAAAATAATAGCTTTTTCTTTTTAGAACTTCAAATTTAAATAATTTTGTAGTTTGACAATGAACACCCTGCAAAACACAGCTATACAGCACTGGTCAGTACAATACACCCAAACAGATGAAGAAATATATTAGACATTCAGAAAAACACAGACGAGACATTACAAATGCTGAACATTTCTTGAAATAATATTTTCTAGATGTTCAGGTTCTTCCTCTCAGTCTTTATTAATCTTTTTCCCATAGTTTATCAACAGAAATTCATAAAAGTTAATTATGCCAGTTATATTGTAACTGTATAGAATAGTAACTGGAATTTAAACCTGGTTAGTGTCTTCTGATAGTGAAGCATTATAGAACTACTCAAACTGTTAAACAACAGATTGGAGATTAAAATAATATCAGATATGTCTAATTTTAAATAAAAACAAAAAATATAGATGAAAAATTAGCTTAAGTACGAAATTTACTTTTGCTATTGTTAAATAAATGTTCAGTGATTTCTTCCAAAGATATTTGAATTTTGGCACAATTTTTTCTCTACATATTGTCGATATGGCAACTAGTAAATACGTTAATTTTCTTCATGCTAGCGTGTGTGGAAGTATTTAAACCATGTGTGTTACAACTAACCCCGTGTTAGTTTGTGCCCCGCGCTCCCTACATTCTCAAAGAATAAGAATAATTCCTTGCAAGTAGCAACAAGATTAACATTTAGAATGTGTAATACAGTTGCCCCAAAGTGTATTTGCATTACATAAAAAAATATTAAACCAGGCGTCATTTACCTAAAAGAAAGATAGCAGAAGCACACTTTTCTAGCAAAACACAAAAGAAGCATTTGGACAGTTTTTGACTGTCAAACCTATTAGAAAATGTAATTTTTTTATGTGATTAACTAGCCGATTTATGCGAACTTGAACTAAATTCACATGTAGCCTAAAATTATCAGTCATTGAACCAGTTTATTTTTTATTTTTTTTACAAAACATGGCTAACGTCTTATTTTTACTATAGCCCATTTTATTGTAGATTCTTTGAAAGTCACATTTGTTTGAACAATTTGACAATTTACAATTTACAGGCAACAGTCAAAAGACATGCTAACAATGAAAAGTCCTGGGGATGATTTCAAGGGTAGGATATAATAATTTTATTTAGTCTCAAAATGTTTCAAAAATTTATTTATTTAAGTTTAGGGGTCAGTAGGTCAGACGGGCCACGAAAAATTATTTGACCAACAGAGGGCGCTGCTCGCTTTAGCAGCCTCACGAAGTGTTTTCTTTTTTCTTTTGTGTATTTTTTTGTTAATGTCGACTCTATTTATTATAAAACGTTATCAATATGCCTGACAGTTTTGATTTCAGTGAAGATGTATAATGTTCTTTTTTATTTATCAATTATCTTATGTCTCTGAATTGTGTTGTAATTTTTAATTCAGTCCTGTTTGTGCATGTGTTGTATTGTGACATTGCAGTCTCTCAACTTTGTAGGCTATATGGAGCAGTATGACAGAGTAAAATACTATAGCCTACTATATACCACAATTCTGCATTTATATAGGCTAAAATGGTTAATAGAATAAACAATAAATTAATAATAAATTTAAAAAAACTATAGCACATGATGAGGGGGAAAAAAGTAGTATAATGTTGATTGTGAATCATTCTTTGTCCACTAGAGGGCGGCGCATCATAAAATTACCTTGTTTCGTTCTGGTAAAGAAGAAATTTACTCTCGACTGATACCTGCTTATGCAGTATATTGATAGTCATAGCACATATTAAGGATGAAAATAATTAACATTTTTGTATTGCTGTTTTCGATTGGGTCCTAAAAGAGGAAGCTTGCCAAACGGACTCATGATGAGACTCGATAGAGTAATGTTAAGGTTATTAAGGAAATGTTATATAATTCACTTTGATCATTATGTGTGAAAACTGCCCTACTTATGTTAGACCTCAGATCTTTTAGACATCAATGTAATAATTGTGAAACGCCATAGGGCCACATGACAACTTGTCATGCTGAGTCAATTTTAGCTCCTGCTACCATGTTTGTACTCTTAAATGCTTAATTTAATGCAATAATTCCTGAAAAAAGAATTGTTTGAAGGACGATGTGCAGTGTTTTCAGGGAATTAGACTTGGCTTCACATGACCTGATCTACAGGTGCACATGCCAGAGTAATGTTAAAATAGAAGCAGCAATAATAATACAAATAGAATTTAACATTTAAAGAAATGTTTAGGAATTCTCATAACGTAGGACAGTTGCTAATCAGTGTCAACATGATGTCCTGCCAGCATGATTTTCCTGATTAGTCACATGGCTTCATAGCAGAACTGAGCAAAAATGGCAACCAAACAGTGAACTTCCAGCGCAAACTGAGCAACTGTTACCGAGATAAATAGGAACGGGTATTACAGACCCCTCCTTGATTTTAACCTCTGACTGAATTCCTTAGAAGTAATTTGAGAGCATCAATTGTAGGGTGTTTGTAATTGTCTCCTTCACCTCATCTGCTTCACATTTGCTTTCCACTCATTGATCTTACACAAAGACATGTTTGTTTATTAACCTTCATTTTTGTTGTTTGAGTTTAACTTTGGAACACTTTTCAGATGGTCTGCTGCATATTTGCAGTTGACCGTCTTATATTGATTCAAATGATATGTTTAGAACCTGAACATCACTCTTTATCTGATCTTGCACATTAGATCATCACTTTTCACAATCATTTTATGATTTCATGATTTAAATGTATGCGAGATATATTGGCACCATAATGATTATTGGCTATTAGATTTTGGTCAATATTGGATGAATAATAATATTCAGTGTCACATGATCATTTAGAAATCATTCTGATATGCTGATTTGGCACTGAGTTATAAATTACTGCTGGTTTTCAATTATTAATATTTCTTTTTGTGGAAACCGCGATGTTTTTTTTTTCAGGATTCTTTGATAAATAGAATGTTCAAAAGAACACCAAAAACATTAAAACAAATTGTAATTATTCCAAAATTTTGACCGGTAGTGTCATTTAATATCTGTTAATGTAATGTTCAGCAAATCTCAGCATGAATGTCCCTTTTTTATATTGTAAATGTACATTATAATGTTGTTTGATTGATTTTAGTTGTTAGTGTTATTCAGTTTATTTACATAAAATAGCATAGAATTTTAATATTCAATCAATTTATTGTTTATCAGCCATGAAAATAATTAGAGGTTTATGGGCATCGGCCAGAATTTTAATATCTGTGCATCACTATTTAAATGTCATAAAAGATTATAACAATAGCTGATAAAGCAAATAAATGTTTTGTTTCAGCCACCACAGTTTAACAAAATGCAGCTGTATATGCACGTCCAAGTACATGTTTCATTGCCAAATGGAGTTTTGGTGATAAACCAACACAAATGTAATGGACGGCATTGTTATATTTAGGCAACACAGCCCTTTTTCACCCACAGAAATGGCTGCTTGAAGAATGGAGTGTCGGATAACCACTCAAACCATCGTAGTCCATCCACAGGAAAGAAATGTCTTGACCTCAGAGCAAGAGAGAAAGATAAAGACAGAGAGAAGGGAGGAAGAATATATTTTGGGGAAAGCCAAACCGCAGACGCAGCTTCCAGACCTTTACCATTAAACATCGAGCCTGAGGGTGTCACTTAAAGACTTAGACTGATGACTTTGTGTTTTGCCATTGAGCTACAAATTCTCTCATCTCTCATTTCGGCCTGTTTTGTTGACAGGAATCGAGAGTGATGAGGTTTTTGAAAAATCTCTACAGCAAAAATACATCTGGCTCTATTTGGCGAAACAGACCTCAATGATGTTGTCCCTGACAGAAATATCAAATACATTGACTGTACTTTTGAACTGGATTAATATAGACGGAGAGACATCCCATGTTCCCACTTTTAATTCCCCTCAGGAATGGATTGTGACCAAAATCAGCTTTCTTTATGCAACTGTAATATTTGTCTATTATTTTATGTTGTGAGATCCTATTTATTTTGCATATACAAGCATCTGTGTCTCCAAGTGTTGACTGAACAGACATGTCTGTGGCTAAAGCAACGACCGAGCACCATGTCATGTGGACACTCGCTCTAAACCAAACGCTAACGGAGACCGGTGGAGAGCTTCTCTGGGATTGTGAGTAAACCCTTGGAATGCACTGCCTGGTTTTACACGGCTCCTTCGCTGCACATGCCTAGTGCCACGTTTCACAGCGGCAACAGTGAAAGGTCATCCCTTTTTTTCCCTTTCACAATTCTTTTCCTCCTCCTTTTCTTGCTCCATTTCTCTTGCTAGTTTAAACACACCAACCTCTAAATTATGATGTCGCCAGATATGATGTTTATTATGCTTGATTTCGAAGAAAGGAATCAACTCAGTAGTGAATTGCACAATATATACATTATATTTTTGAAACTTCTAGATGAAAGGTGCCTAAAACCTCATAGGAAAGTTTTAAAGACGTGTACAGTGCAACTGTGCGCTATTAATTGACCAGAATACCATATATAATGAGGATGGCAATAGCTAGTAAAACTGTTGACTTGCCATAAACATTAGACTTAAAAGTTTAACAATATTAATTTAAATTACTGAACGTTTCACTTAAAAGAATTTCGTATGCCAATATTCTGCAGTTTTATTTTGCCAGTAAGAAAACTTGCATCACCATCTACTGTGTCGGAAATGGATAATATATTAAAGGTGCAATAGGTGATTCATTTTTAGTCATACTAGTTGAATGTCTCCTCATATCTTGATAGCAATCACTATGTTAAACGGTCTAAGTGTACTTTTATAAATATATACTGTCTGCGGAACACTGTAAACCCAAATAAGTTCAAATAAAATCAAATTTTTTGAGTTATCATGTTCCTAATTTTAAATAAGTAGAACTATCAGGTTTTGAGTTTGTAGAACTCATGCATGTTAATTGCTCCTAACTTGAAGTACTGAATTAGCTAACTCATACATTTTAATAGCAATTAACATAAAATAATTAACTAAATTAACTATTAATAATAGCATGATATAGCGCTTACTGAATAAATACAGCAACTTAAACCATGTAACTGACCTGCTCTCAAACCAAGCAGCATGCGCCACTTGTCACCATGATGGTAACTCTCCCAAAACTCACATTAACAGAAACTCTTCTAAATTAGCATAACAAAACAATAATCACTACTAAATCTCCCTTACCATTAATCTTGCACAAAAAAACACGATATAACACTTAATTTTAGCATTTACTCTCCATTTCGAGTGCCATGGGCAAAGCATGCTGGGAAATAGAAATGCCAGCCCAGTTTCAGTTAAATTTAAGTTAGTCTAAATTAAAAGAAATTAGTTCATAAAACTCAAAACGATGAAATAGTTCAGTTTACTTGAAATATGTCAGTGCTGTGAACTCAAAAGAAAAAGAAAGTTCTAAATACTCATAACAATTAATTTAACTGAACTTATTTGTTCAATTTAAGTTTGTCCTACTCAAACCAATTAAGTATTTTGAGAGTTAGGGTTTACAGTGAAGGCGTAGGACCATAAAATCTTCATCCAATTATATTCGGTCCGAATTAAATAATACAATGTCCTACCTGCCTGTCAACGTAGGTTTTTACATTCTCTCTCGCACCCTCTGCGCAGACTCATATACGTCATCAGCGCGTTTTATGCTATGCAGAGTTTATACGCATTACAGACAGACCTCAGTCACAAAGCACCACAAACAAACAGCAGCCACCAGTTCCTACCGAATCAAAACAATGCGCTTATCCAGCGTTCACACCATAACTACTAAGAGATGGCAACCCGTGACGTTCCACTCGGAGCTGTTGAATTATTGCGTTTCCATGTCAACAGTATCAACACTAAAAAATGAATCTGCAGCAGTCAGGTGGTACAGGTCAGTGCTCTCTAAGTTGTTTATGTTCATTATTACTGTAATGTTATGTTAAGGTAGTTTAATGCTATCTCTTGTGATGCTTTGCTGAAAGCAGCTGTGTTTGTGCGCGTTTATGTGTTTTGGAGTAGGCGTGGCTTTAAGTGCCGATTTGCAGGGAGGATGGTATGCTTTCAGTGCTAGCAGGCTAATGTTAGCATTTCCCAGATCACCTACTGCACCTTTAATTTCTTTTGTAAGTGTTAGGGTCTCTACATCCCTTCCCCAGCTTCTTAAAATCAAATACTTATGATCATATTAAGCCGGGTGCACACTGTGAGATTTATAATAGTCCTCTACGATTGTTTCTTGTCAGACTGTATGAACATGATCCTCATGTCACACTGTGGGATCTCAGCTGTAATTTATGTCAGACTGTAGGGTAGACCGGGTACAGTTGGTACACTTTTTGCTTTTTCCGTTACCACACCAAAACTACGGGCTGAAAAGAAGTGATTTTTCATATGACATTTCCTTTACTTGTCTACTAAAAATACATTAACATCCATGTGTAGGTCATATTTGCCAAAACTAGCTTATAAACACAAGAAGCTTTTTTGTACCAACTGTACCTGGTCTACGCTACGACAGTCAAGACGCGTTAAAAAAGGACGCATGAAAACTTGAAAACGGAGTTTTACATCATCAAAACATACACATTCGATGACAGTGAGCTGCATTACACGCGGGACTGAAATGGTGACTAAAAAAGACATCTCTAGCGTTAATTTTGATCGCGGCTTGTCTTGAAAAAAGAAGAAAATTTGACGTTTGTCATAGAAGTCACACTGCAGGACTGTGCGCCAAATCTTCTGACACTGCCAGAATTTCGTCGGAGGTAAAATTTGATCGCAACGGTCATTAACCGGCTGTCTGTGAACATGTCAAACTAGCGATCAAAGACTACAGATTTTAGCCTAGGATTACAGGAATATTTTAGGATTCTCAAAATTTGTCTCAGACGACCAAATCGTGGCCAAAATTATACAGTGTGAACCCGGCTTTAGTGCCAGGAATCGTCTCATCGATCAGTGGCTTGAAAAATCACTGGTGTTCATGTCAACTGAAACCACGTCCCATACTTTGTCTTCTTGACCTAAAATTATATCAGAAAACAATCAAATAATTGACTTTTATACAGTTATTTAAGAATACTGACACAAGGTAACACCAACCAAGCTGACTAATCATTCTGAAAGCCTGTCTAGACATCTACCAATGGGACTCTGTCACCCTGTAAACTGCAGCTGTTTTGTGAGTGATACGATATCAGCACCGACATCATTTATGACTGTAACAGTTTCGTTTCTCTCCCTCATTGTTACACATGGAAGAACTTGAGCTGAAATGCGTAATCAATGTGATTCATAAGGACTCTCAACGGCTGCGAATCTCCTCAGCTCCCAGATTGCTTAGGGCATTGACCTTGTTTAGCCATCATATATGCTATTTTTAGGTTTTTGTTGTGTGCGCCAGTATTCAGCAAAAAGAACAAACAGGCTGCTTTTCCTGCAAATGGCTCCTTGATCTGTCAGCTCAAACACAGATTTCATAAAGGTCATTCTGGTAAACAAGATTAAATGCATTTCTGGGAAATTCATTTGACCAACAAGCTGACTTAAAACTACTTTGCTCAGTTAAAAAAAATTCACAATAATGTTTAAATTGTGATCAGGTGTTTGTCATATGGTGTGACCTAATGCTAACGCATAACGTGGATGCTGTTTGCTAAATGGACTGATCTGTGCTTTATAGAGCCACTTCCTGTTGAGATGGAGTCCCGGTTTTAATGAGCATTTAAGTTCCATTAGCCTCCCACTAATTTTACAGCCAAATTTAGCGTGATGTCTTTACTGGTTAAATAATCACTGTCTGGCATGTGTTAGAGAATGCGTCTTGATAATAACAAGCAGACACATAAACCAGTGTTACATTTCTTAGCTTATCTGTGAAAAATGTAATGAGACTTGTAAAGAGAAGAACCACAATCACAATTGGGGTTATCGAGACACATAAAGCCGAATGTACGCGAATACAAAACATGTTATAAGCTATTGTTTCCCACAGTGCTTCATTACTCTCCACTTGTGTCATCATGAGAACTAGCAGTGTGTACAATAAATCATCTGGTATTTTCAGAGAGCATTTGGCTTCACCGGACAGGCTAATTGTTATAGACATTTCAGCACTTAATATACAAAGCTTTTAGATGTCACTTGAGAATAAAGTAAGATGACATCACACACTTTCTCATGCCAGACTTTTCTCTACTGATTCTCTGGGCATGATTTGGATAAATAATAATTCAAGTAATCCAAGGAATGCAGCTTAATTCTGTTTGCACAAATTACATCAGTGATATTTTGGTTTAAAATGAACAAGAACATCAGTTAGATGTTCTTACCTCTGCAATTTATACTTTTATTGCCACTATTTATTTGTCAAAGTTCTGTTCTGTAAATATGTTTTTAAATGACAAGTAATGCTTCCCAGTTAATTTTGTATTGGTTGTGAACTCTGAAAGATACACTGACTGAGTTTGATTCAAACCACTAACTCTCAAGTGAGTTTGAGAATGTTTAGTGAATCAATTTGACTGAATCATTAAAAAGAACCAGTTCCTAAGAGTCATTTTCAACAAACAAATGCTGTAATATAGAACTGCCCTAAACTCTATAATTTCTGCTGTCAATAGCAGCTAGCAATAGAGCACATCAATGACCTCCAATGTTTGTGGTGGTTTAATTTCCAGAAGTATTATTTTCCATTCATTTTCTCCAAAGGCTTTTCAAAAATGTGACATTTTAAATTTGAAAACCAATCCTTTTTTTTTTTTTTTAGAAATCAATTTCTCCATTGAGAAGATGAAGGGAATATTACTTCTGGAACTGTACGGTTGTGATCTTTAAGTCTATATCACTTTAATTTCAAGACAAATCCCTCGTTGTATTTTCTTCTGAAGTTTCTGCACTTTCAATTTCACTCTTATCAGTCTCTCCTTTACTCTTTTACAAAAACCTTCATTAATCTAGTAAATGATCTACTGAACAACATCCCTATCTCTCCCTTTTTTGTGAGACAACAATACTGATGTTGTTACACAAATCCTCAAGGAATGTTGTCTAGATCCTGCAGATTTAAATAATTACACATGATGTATCTTAAATCTACCTTTTTAAGAAAATGTTTCCCCCCCGTCAGCTCCATTTTCACCAAGTTTCAAATAATCTGCATAAGCCTTTCTAGTCTGAATTTCATCCTTGACATAGCACGAGACAGCTCTCCAGAATCTCTACAGGTTGTTAATGACCTCTTCCTTTCTGTTGTCTCCATCTTCTCAATTTAAATCTTCAACCATGAAAGGCTTTGCATGGGATACTGTCGGCAATAATATACTTGAGTAATTTGCATTGCTGACACAGGTCACTTCTGGTTCACTTCTTACCTTGATGAAAGTATAGTTGTTGTTTTTTTCTTTAATTAACACAGTCCCTTCCTTCCTTTTTCACAAGAAGAGTAGGCTACCCCAGGGATCAGTTCTCGGTCCTCTCTTTTTGTAAAATGGTAAAACATCTACTTTAGTATAATAAAATGTAATCAATATATATTTTGTTTGCAATTACATGTATTTTGTCACAATACATGGCTACTTTTGGATGTTCGTTAATGAAAAATCAGTTGCTGTAGTACCGACAACTACCAGTAGGGGCTATAACGGCGTCATGCTAACCAACAAATCAGTAACCCCTTGGTTTTGCCCCACAATAATTTGCTGATCTACTTCACTAATGTACCTTGTGTATCAGCTACAACCAGTTTTACAAACTATTGCACTATTGCTCCTATATTGAGCAATATATTTTTATATTGAGGTCACTGAACGTGAACATTTTTGCACCAGAGTAAATAAGTCAAATGTCTTTATTATGATTGGTTCATATTTTAATACACACAGCGCAGACACTAGAATGTCAGATAAAGTTAATCCATTCACAACTGGATCAATAGAAGAGGTTTCACAATTCAGTGTTTTTCTGCAGTTGTTGGGCTTCATCATTTATTCATCAGTTTTGGTGGCCTCATTACTTTATGATAAATTAAATACAGGAGCCACTTCAGTCGGTGTAGTTTGACTTCACAGTGTCTGGTTTTCCCACAAGCCTTCGTTGGTAATGATTCACCCACCACTCATGTGATCCTCCTAACCATCCTCCATTGCCTCACTGACCCTCTCTTTTTTTCCCATAAACCTCTTGACTGTGTGTATGTAACTGAACCCCAGTGGAAGTGCCATGGACCAGCTCCAAAAGCTTCAATCTTCCCTCCCTCTCTCCTCTGTCGTCCTCTCATTTTCGTTTTCAGCTGTTCTCTCCCACATGCTATCCCGACATCCACCAAAAGGTCTCCCTCCCCCACCAGCATCTCCCGATCTCCTTTTCCATTTCCTTCTTTGGTGAAAATGCTGAAAAAGAGAAGGGGAGGAAGACCTTCACCAGTGTTGAGAGGGAGCGGATTTGGCCACGTGTTTGTTTTAAGTTCTTATGCCTCATCAAGGCGAAGAAATAGCACACTCAGCATGTTTGCACATAAACACACCCATCTAGAGGCACAAGGTAACCCCAAATGACACTGAAGACCGTAGTGGATACTAGTAGGCTCTTGGGTATGTAATTTGGCCTAAACTCAATTTGTACCAAAAATTACTTGTTTTTGGTGCTTTTGCATAATCTAGACTCTGGAAAAAAGACATCAGAATTTGTATAATTTATAAAATATTTATTAAACAATAACATTTTTATTTTTATTTTTTAAAAATGAAATTTTTTAACCACACCTCAAACTTACAAAAGCTTGTATCACTTGAATCATTTTCATTAAATGCACATGAGCCAACTCTTTCTCTCCTGCATTAAAGCTCAAAGTGAATATATACTTATACATTTAGAAATATTCAGAGGGTAAAACTAGTAAAATTGGCATTAAAAAAAATAACACTTACTGTCTCAGTTTGACAAAGTTTGACAACATGCATACTATCGTTTGTGACATACTGACACAAATATTGTTTAATTGCATTCACTCTTAACACAGACATGTTTAAAAAAAGATTTAAGAAATTCTGAATGTAGAGGTCATAATGTAGACAAATGAATTATCAAACAACAAAAAACAGGAAGTGAACAGAAATAGTATGTAATTTGTGTATATACAGTGTAATGCGTGCTTTATCTTGAAGTTTCTGTGCTTCTATAGATAATTCAAGCTATAGTAGTGCAAATGCAAGTCTGTCTTCCACCTGTATTCAAAATGCGTTTCAAACTTCATTTTCCCACTCATCTCTGAACCGCAGAAACATTTCAGCTGTTATTTTTTCTGACATTTCTATGAATTTTGGAAGACTCTCCATGGTTTTGAATGCATGTGCAATGCATCAAGAGAACTAATTCTGCTTAGAAACAAAACGGTTTTAGTGAAGTTTTAGAAAAAGTGCTCACTAACTACAGCATTCAATAGTCACATACATATATATGTGACATACGTGGTGTGTAAAAGCTAGATGTTCAGCTTTGGGTGGCTGCTTCTAAAAATCTAACTTTAATTGTAACCAAAACGCAAAATAAGTTGTGCATTTATTCATGTTCTTAGACTTTGCTTGGCACAGAGTGTTTGGAACAATTCTAAATGGGTGTTGTCACTTTAACAGAACACCAAACCTTTGACCTTTGGGTGTTTATGAAGGAATCTGTTTGAGTTCTTTCACAGGCTGCAAACACAGACTACATCTACCCAATAATGACCATTACCAGCCTAATAACAGCTTTGGCTGGCCAGGAAAAATAAAGATGGGTATAACTAGTAGGCAGATCAGATATTTTTATGTGTGCATAGAGACCTACAACATTAATATAGTGTTGATTCTGGATTAGTAGGGACTCAACATTGCATGGCTTTCAAGTCTCAACAGCAATCTTTGGTGCATCTTTTAAAAGTTTTGTTTTATCCGGTCATAAACCAGCAAGCCTATTCTTGGAGTATTTTGGTGAAGCTGAGACAATTGTGTGTTGCTGGTTTGCTGTGATCTCAAATAGCAATATCAGCATGGGCTTAAATTGAGGCAGGAAGTTCTCAGGTGAGGGCACAGCAGTGTAAAATAGTGAGTGTATGGAAGTAAGGTGCGTGGATGGGGGTTGCGTTCTATAGGTTGCTGTTGCAGTTGCGACAGAGGATCTCGTCTTGCTCTGGGAAGAAGCCGGCACCCACCAGCGACACAGAGCATCGAGAGCAGGTGAAGCAGGGCTGGTGCCATTGCCGGTCCTCAAACGAGATGTACTTTCCACCACCAAAGCCTAGAGGGAAATAAAAATTACACATCTCAACTCCCCGACCCCCAAAACTCCCCATCAGTTTTTAAAACAAAGTGACATCCCTTCATATTTTACCTGTAATGGGTTTGTTGCAGGCTTCACACTTCTTAGCGTACAGGTTGCCAAAACATTTGAGGCAGTATGGGCTATCATCCCGGGAGGTGAAGTGCTGGCCAGCTAGTTGGACTTTACAACTTGTGCACACAAAGCACTCCTTATGCCACGGCTCATCTCTATAGGTCACACCACCTTTAGCCAAGGCCTGAG
Source organism: Anabarilius grahami (assembly GCA_003731715.1). Lineage (NCBI taxonomy): Eukaryota > Metazoa > Chordata > Actinopteri > Cypriniformes > Xenocyprididae > Anabarilius > Anabarilius grahami. The sequence goes on along the minus strand of RJVU01062584.1, from coordinate 5,413,997 downwards.
GTGGAGAGAGTTCATCAGAGACATAAACAGCAACCTGTCAGCACAAGCTTAAGGTATGACATTCAAATGCATTTACAGTATTTAGCATTTACCAAACTTCTTGTATCCATTGTTTGCTAGACATAAAACATCTAGAGAGTGTACATTCATATAATATGTAGCAATTGTATTATAGGGATGGGTCACAATAGTTGTCCAACAATTGAAGTTGAGTAGTTTTAACTAGATTTGAAGTACCAAGATACCAAGAAGCACCAACGCTACAGTCTTACATATTCAGAAGAAACATAGCCTACAGTTTTATTCCTTTTTATAAAACGGTTAGTTTCTGTCCTTGATTCTGATTGGCCAATAGCTGTTTTATTCACGATAAATCACGGCTATGACTGCTTCACTATACGGTTCTGTGTATCACTACACAACACCCTTAGCAACCACTCTTAGCAATGTAAACTGTATGATCTCAATTGATATTGTTCATGAAACTTACTGTATAATGTAGAAGAGTATTGTGAGAAAGAGATCGAGTGAGCGAGATTATTACCTGCATTCAGATTTAGCTTTTTCCTTCAGGTCAGTCCTATGTTCATAATAAAAAATCTGTTTAAATGTCTGATGTATTATCTTGTCCTTTTAATAATAATTGGGGTTTTCCCGTGACTGACAGCGCTAGTCAAAGCATTTGTCAGTTGCGTCTTGTTCCGTGTTCACAACAATTCAGTCTTTTCAATGTAAAAGTCTTCGTTACTGACTGACACACTCATAAAGACAGTCTTTGCCGCCATCTAATGCCGTAATAATGTAACTTCTGTTGCTGTTCACGGTCAGGGACTATTTTTACCGGCAGAAGGAAGGCTTTTATTGAAAGTTTACTTCATGAAAGTTGCATTGATACATATTTTGATACATATTTTTGGCTTTAATATTTTAATATTTGTGTTGTGTGGTAACCCTTTTAATTAGGCAGGTTTCGCCTCTCTCTGATTGGATAAGTTAACAGCTAGATGGTATACGCAAGCAATAAGGTACGAGAGGCTGTGCTGTATCATGAATAAGTCACGGATGAAGGGCGTTGTTAGGCACGACGTGAAGCTTACGTATACCTTATTGCTTACGTATACCATCTAGCTGTTAACTTATCCAATCAGGGTGAGGCGAACTCAAAACCTGCCTAATTATACCGATATTAAAAAAAAACATAGTTTTGCACATCCCTGCAAATAATCATATTATCTATGAGATAAATAAATGTGTTTTTTGTAAGTAACTGCACAATAGAGCCAAGACTCCAAACAGATGGTGGTCTGTCAAGACAGGATGTGAAATTGACAGCCAGAGTTAATCAGTGACTAGCAAGACGTCTGATATGTAACAGGAAGGAGGAATGAGGTCAGAATTCTGACTTTTTGTAAAGGAATGTGTGCGTGGACTGATGGGGAACACATGGTTACGCATATCAGGCAAAGAGGCTAGTAAAATCCCACCACTGACCTGTTTACATCGAGTACAGCGTGGTGCAAACTTGTTCTCATAGCAGGGTACGCAATAGTGGTCATCTTTATCGGGGATAAAGGACTTGGAGCCTATTGGCTGTTGACAGCTGTTGCAAATGAAACAGCCCTCATGCCATGTGGAGCCAGCATACTCAAGCTTCCTGGTTCCTGTGAGAGAGAGAAAAAAAAGGAAGCCTTTAAAACAAACAATTTCCTGCACAGACCACAGTGCCACAAGATCTATAACTTTTGTTGGTTAAGTAACTTTAAACATACAATAACTAGGGCTGTGAATCGATTAATAAATATTTAGACTTGAAATCAGTACTGAAGACTCGCTCTAACCGTATCATTTGAATCAGTGAGCTGTTGACTTGAGAACAGATGCAATCAGATCAGTCCAATTCACAAATGAATCATTTAGTGAAATTTGCAAACCGATTTAACAGGTTGATTGAAATGAATCAGCTTGTTCACAAATCGGACACCACTATCACATCTCTGAGCAGGTGACGATTTCTTCATTTCAAAATAACAAGGAACTACATGTGTTTATGAAATGTAGTAGAGTAAGAATTACAATATTATGCTTTGGAATCTAGTGATACAAAAATGTACTTAAGTACAGTAACATAGTAAAAACACTTTGTCCTTCTTCTAGGCAGTGTTGGACAGTAACAAAGACCATTATGCACTTTGTTTATTTGTGTCAACTGGTTACTAAGTAACATAAGCAGACAGTTACGCCATTGTTTGGTCCTCAAGTCAGGGGAAACATCAGTGTTCTGATACATTTCAGATCTCCCAGTTAAGTAATAGCGCCATTTTGGTGGGAAAGAGATATTTCTCATTCTATAATAAAAAAGTCTTTCCATTAGGATCACCAAGGAAGCTAAACAGAAGTGGAGGCCCATCATAATTGCATATATTCTTTGCAGCATCCCATTGTGCGACCTGCTGATGAGCATGTCACTAACAGTCATTTCACCCAGTTTGAAAGACAACTGCATGTTTCTTAAGAGATCTCAACTGAGACTACTTATCGCTGGGATTTCCCTACAAAAGACGAATTTGAGCTTTCTAAGTGACAAAATGATAATCAGACAGTCAAAGCTCATCAACTGATTAGAAGGTTAAAGGTTGACGCTCATAATCCACTAAGCGTTTCACACGTTAACCAGATCAAAAGCCCTGTAGAGAACCTACTCAAAGAGGCCCCACTGTCAAAATCACCAAAGCTTTACACAGAGAGCAAAGGATAAAGGTCGTAATCCCCTGGATAACGAAAGACGTAAAAGAAATATCAAGTTCAAAACTCACCCCAAAATATGTGTCACCACATTCATCAAAGCAAAGTATAATCTGTGAAACAGAGCCCTCCATCCTTTTCTCTTTCCCTTGTCATCTGCACATCACAAACAGAGGTCCTAACCACTAACAATGTGTTCCTCTTCCTAAAATTGTGGTGGAATATTTTTTATATCTTCTTGTTTTTGGTTTGGCAACTTTTAGAGGTTGTAATACAGTTTGATTTGTTCACTGGATTTACCTCAAAAAAATAACAGCCACAGATTTTAATGTCAATAGCAACTTGATTTACGTTTCCAGGAGGAAATAGAGTGGTGCAGGGATGACGTCAGAAAGTGGAGGACTAATTTGCCGCCAGTTCCTTCGAGATTTTCCTATGGGGTTTTATAATGGGCATGTGGTAAACATAACTTGACGATACTTTGATGTTTTGTTCTACAACGTAAATTACACACACCCATACAGAAAATGTGAATTTTGGAAAAGTTATGTTTATTTTTAAAACCGTATATTTCTACTGAGTAACTAGATAACATTTGGAGTGTGAGCATGTGCAGTTTATGCTGTAGAACAAAACGTCAAAGTATCGCCATGTTATGTTTACCACAGGCTTTATTTCATTCATAAATTGAAAAACCCCATTATAAAACACCATAATAAAATATGGAATGAACCAGCAGCGAATTAGTCTTCTGGGTTCTGACATCATCCCTGCACCACTCTATAGCAGTGCTTGCAAGCCAGCAAAATAAGTGTTAAAATAAAAAATGTTGTGTAAAGTAAACACCACATCAGATCTGCGTTCCCATTGTCATGATACTCAGTGCACGTCTTTACAATCTAAAGGCGACTTTATATGGTTAAATAGGTGCAGGAAATAAAACCAACTGCAAATCAATATGCAAATAAATGTCAGGAAGAAGATCAATCACAATTCAGTATTCAAATAATATGATGACATCGCCATATTTTCAGTGCTGAACATGGAAGTCAATGGGAATTTTTCAGTTTAAAATTACAAAAACCAAAGACTAACACACATAAGACTAAAATTACCTACAAAACAAAGTTTAAATGGAATTATACTACATTTCAGAAGTTGGTAAAATTCTTTAATGTTTTTAAAAGTGGTCTCTTATTCTCACCAATGCTGCATCTATTTGATCAAAAAAAAAAAGAAAAAAAGGAAATACGATTACAAAATATTAATATTTAAAAATTTATATTTAAAAAGTTTTCTATATTAATGTTTTTTTTTTGTTTTTTTTCATTTGATGTAGCTGTCTTCAGTGTCACATGATCCTTTAGAAATCATAACATGCTGATTTGGTGTTCAATAATTATTTCTTATCATTATCAATGTTTAAAACAATTGTGCTTGCTTAATTTTGTGGAAACTGTAAAACTATTTCAGGATTTTTTTTGATGAAAATAAAGTTCAAGAGAACATAATTTGAAATATTGAATATAAATCTGTCAGTTTTGATCCATTTAATATCTCCTTGCAGAATAAAAGCAATAATTTCTTTTTTTAAAAAAGAAGTAATAATTTTATTGACCCCAAACTTTTGAACAATAGTGTAAGTTGTTCAGGCTGAATTAGTTGCATAAGTTTCATTCTTGGGTTTTATGGAATATCAATGCCTTCCAGGCATTATAAAAATACATAAAGGTCTTTCAATATAGGGCTCACCTTGCAAGCCTTGTGAAAGAACATATGTAACCTCCTAGAATTGTTACCTACTTTTCAGATGGATGCAGCCTTGCTGAAATATTTTACTGGCTTATCTCCTCCTATCATCAGAGGTTTGGACGGCAGCCATGCGCAATGATTTGGCTGAAAGACAGCAAGCCAGGCAGACTGGCAATTATTTTGTCACATCTAACCTGGTCCTCACCGCTCTCTCACTTCTCTCTATTTGCAGCTAGTACTTTGGATTTGCTTTGGCAGAACTTTGCAACTTTCCCCCTTTCTCTGTTTTGGCTCCTTCATGTTTGTGAATCTAATGTTACCTGCATACTTGTGGTCATGACAAGCAGTCTGTTTAAGAAGTGTGAAGACTTGCAGTCTTACACAACAGGATTGAGAACTAACTAAAGGAGCGGTGCCAGAGTGAAGAACGGGACTAGACTTGAGACCAGTCTGAACAGGATATATCAGGTAATGACATAAGTTATGACCAGTGGGGTCTGTGGTGTGCTGATGTCATTTATACCAGGCATGACGGTTTTATCGCAGGCCACACATTTGGAGGAGAACTCATTGCAGTAGCAGTCGTTGCACAGAAGAGCATCATCCTGGCTGGTGAAGGGCTCGTCGGCCAGCGAACGGTCGCAGCGGAAACAGCGGAAGCAGTGTTCGTGGTAGTGACGGTCCTCGTAAAAAAGCTCCTGAATCACAAAGACACAACAAAGGCATGTTAAAGAACATTTTAAGGGATAGTTCATGCAAAAATCACAACATGTGATGTTGTTTCCTCCTTGGAACACAAAAAGAAAAATGCTGAAGAACGTACTTTTGTGTTCCAATGACAAAGTCGAGATAAATTTGTAATTTTTAAGGTGAACTTTCCCTTTAAATCAACAGGTTTTCACTAGCTTTCCTGCAGCTCAAACAGTAGTGCATGGTGCTAACAATGCCAAGATCATGGGTTTGATTCCCACGGATAAACATGTAAATGTGTACCTTGAATGAAATGCAAGCAGCTTTAAATAAAAGCGTCTTCCAAATGCATAAATGTTATGTAAATATACAAACATGAGCAAGCAGCAGAGGGTGCACTGTTGTCTCCATATAAAAATATTAAAGATGTGTGGTTATTGTTAAAGACAAATTTGACATACCAACAGATTAGCCTTATTATAAGAAAAAAGTAAAAAGAGGCCACAAATTAAACAGCTTTTCCTCGATCTCAAGTAATGGCAATGAAACAGCATCTCAAATGCTAGCACATGTGCATCTAGTTATGTTTTGTGTGTGTGTGCATGTGTGTGTGTCTGTGGAGAACATGGCGTCTGGGTCGACTCTTCATGTAAAATATGTAAACACATAGTAATAAGACGGATGGTGAAATTTATGACCTGTGCAGCAAATGGCCAAGACAAACAGCGACTTTATTTAGCATCTGTTGTCCCTCATTGTCATCAGAACTTTTGTCTGTTTGTGCACAGATTCCTGATTTCCTGTGGGGAGTTTACTACAGTGCCATATTAACTGCATTGTTTGGTTTTTATTTAATTTAGAAGGGATTAGTTACCCTCAAAAGGAAGGATTAAAGACTCAATTGGTTGCTAATGTTTTGCCTTAGGTTTTCAACATTGCTGCCCTGACTGAAGTTGAATGACATTTCTAATTGGACAATAAATGCCTTTCTCAAAAGAACTACTAAACGGACAGTTTCAGGCTAAAACCACATAAAAAAGCTTTCACAGTCTAACTGAGTCTACATTTTTTTCCAACCACCATGGAAATGCTCCGGTAAAATCAACATTTTGCTGTATAAAGTGAACCAGACAGTACTAGCATGTCTTTTTTAGGGAATTATTCACTCAAAAAATATAAATTTTGGTGGTCTAAAGGTCTGGTCAAATTTACTGGACACATTTGTTAGGTGAAATTTTGCAGGCGACATCCAGTCATTCCAATATGAATCATATAATCCTGAATTTTGTGTGAGGGCCAAAGATTTACTCACGCATATTTCGCATCGGGTTCAGGTTGGTCACTCAAATTCTTTGCGATGTGTGAGCTGTGCTTCATACACTATTGCTAAACTACTGACAATGGACAGGGGACCTTTTTGTCTGTGAAATTTCGCATAAATTTGATATTCAAAGTCAGTAAACTCGTTAAATTAATAAGAATAAAATATAACTCAAGAATCATTTTAGAATCGGATCATGATTCTCAGAATCGAATCGAATTATGAGGTGTCTATGGATTCCACCCCTAATTTTCATTGTATTTAAAAGAGCAGCTTAAACATTCTGCAAAATATCTTCTATTGTGTTCCACAGGAGATATAATGTCATACAGGTTTGGAATGACACAAGGGTGTGTACATTAGGAGAACTATCCCTTTTATTAGTGCAACTCACTCGTGAATCATGACCAATCAGCTCTTTGCACTCATCACAGGTGTTGGCGAACAGGCTGTCATAGCAAGGGATGCAGTAAGGGTTGTCTTCCGCCTGGATGTACTTCCTGCCGTACAGGGACTCCTTGCAGTTGTCACAGTCAAAGCGCTCGCTCATGTTGCTCCTAATCCGAGTCAGTCCCTGTAACACACAAGGAAGATACAGAGAGGTGAGGCTTCAATCACAGCTGCATCACACTGAGAGAAAGAGACACTAACAAACACATACAGGCAGATCTGTCATGAGGCACTGTGCAAAACGTCTATTAAGTTTTATAGCTCTGCGATGATAGCTGGGAAATGAGAGGGAGGAAGCTGGAATTTTAGCAAGCGCACAACTCTATGCTGCGTGTGACGTGGCAGCGCAGCTGTAGCATAGCTTCAATTTCTCATTTCTCATTTTGAGAAATAATCATTGTTTTAAGAGCTTTGTTTTGCTTGGCCACTGAGCAAAGATGACTTTGACCTATGCTTTTCATAAAATTTTTATCACCATCTCACACTGTGATGGCTATGTTTTTAAAACACTGTAGCACGTTAAAAGTTCTTTTTAACTTAAAAATGCATCTCGAGACCTTTTTTTCCAGTCTGTTGTGTCTGCATTTTGCTGTTTTTAAAAGCAAGATCACATCCTGTGTGAACAGCCCCTAATATGGCTATTAGCAAATTATGTAGGACTACTTAATTAGGCAAACATTAAATCATAATTTAATGTTCACATATCAGACTGATATATATATATTAATATTGATTTGTCACCTTACACTACCATTCAATTAAAAAAAAAAAAAATTATACTTTGATTCAGCAAGAATGCATTTAATTGATCAAAAATAACAGTAAAGACATTTATAATGTTACAAATTTCTATTTCAAATAAATGCTCTTCTTTTGAACTTTCTATTCATCAAAGAATATTTAAAAAAAAATCATAGTTTTCAAAAAAATATTAAGCAGCACAACCGTTATCAACTGTGACAATGATTAGAAATGTTTCTTAAGCACCAAATCACATATTAGAATGTTTTCTAAAGGCTCATTAGTAATCTTCCACATATGGACAGTCAGAAGCGTATCTCCATTCGTCAGGATGTTGAAGAGGGGACCCTGGATTTAGGTACTGGATGTCCTTTTGGGGTCATGACATGGCATCTGCTGGTCTCAAGCAGAGTGCCAGTTGTCCACCAGTACAAAAGACCTGCACAGAACACATGATTCACAGCTTCTTCAAGGTTGAAGTTGATCTGAGCTCTGCTCTGAACAGGAAACTTTCCCAAAACATACTGATAAGTTGTACTTTTCTCTCAGTGAGAGGTAGACAATATTCAAAATTATTTTCTAGTGTTTGAAGATGAAAAGGAAATAAATGCTTTAACATAAGTTGAAGAAGTCATTCAAATAACTTAATATTTAGAAAGATAAATGTTGATTAATAACTTATAGATATTGAAGCAGCAGTGGATTCCAGAATCCACCCCTTCAATATAGAAAATAGTTATTTTGATTTGTAATAATCTTTCACAATATTATTGTTTTTACTGTATTTTTGATCAAATAAATGCAGCCTTGCTGAGCATAAGAGACTTCTTTCAAAAACATAAAAAAACATTACCAACTATTACCCAAACATTTGAACGGTAGTGTACATCACCTAATTAATATTTCATTTTACATTTATGCATTTAGCAGAGGCTTTTATCCAAAACTACTTACATTGTATTAAAGGTAAACGGTACTTGCTTGCACATAAGGCCAAATAAGCAGATAAAGCTTTATCTTTCAGTTAAATATGTAATTTTTTATTGATTTCCTCTCTATAGGTTTTGTCAAATTCCTGGAGTTTGCACCTAACCCAGGCTTTCTCGCTTTGGCATCGATGTGCAGAAAAAACTGCATGACGCATAAAATGCCAACAAGATCACATAGGTAAGACTATACTCTTGTTTGGAAAAAAAAACTCATTCTGTAGGAGGTCTGCACATTTGCATGCTTCACCAGCAAATATTTGTGAATAAACACTTCTGCCTTGGATGCGTAGACCACCTAGGGAGAGTGTTTAGAGAAAAAGTGACAAGAACTCTTAATTTTTTTGAAAGAACAAGCGCTGAACCAAAACAACACAGATGTTTTTTTATTTTGTAATGCCTGTCTTACATCACACAATCTTCATAGGGGAGTACGGATCAGATTTGTTCACATTCGGTACAATAACATACCCTATGTTCACAATGCGAGGTGTTAAAATTTACAGTACACACATAAACCAACAACGTAATAAAAACACCAGGTTGACCTCAACGTGAGCGTACGGCCCTGCGAGTGCCCGTCACGGAATAATATTGTTACAGAGTTTGCGGCAACGCTATCAGGTTGCCAAAACATTACTGAGACGTTGGAGGAAAGCCTTATGATAAGTGATAGGCCTCCCTGGCATAGACAAGCCCAGTGTATCAGTTTCCACCCAGCTAATAATAATAATCAGCCACCACCGAAATAATGAATCTATTTGCGCTGCCTGTCTTACACACGCCCACAGGGAGGGTGTAATCACGGGATGCGAGATGAAAGATATCAACCACCGTGTTTCATCTTTCCTCTTTCCCCTGGCAAGACAAAAGGCTCAAATGATCGTGGGTGTGAAAGGCCAAGATAAAAAAGGGCAACACACCTCCTGAAGCTTCATAAATAATCAGCTGACACTCTTTTACTACGATGATACCACTTACCCTCAGCTGAGAGCTGCTCTAAAAGCTTCTTTGCCCTGAATCTGCTCGTAAATTAGGGAGTGCTCATGTTAAAGGCTCCCGTGGCCTGAGGCTGCCCCTGGTTTACATCATTACAGACCTGCGTTTGAGAGAATATGAACCTTCTCCGTTCCCATCAAGGGTATCATGGTTCTGTGTTTCTCGTAGATGGGTCAATGACATGACACACTTTTTTTGTCCTAGTCATTCATTTATTCAAAAGTATATTAAAAATGCATATTCTCTTTTAACATTTAATTTGTTTTTGTACACACGAGAAAAAATTGAATGGTTCTTATGAATTAATAATTTATAATATGTTGTAAAAATTACTTTTCTCCTTGAAAAATAGAGATTGATTCTGAAGAGAAATATATATTATTACTTGACGGTTACACCACATGACATTTGTGAGTCGTTAAATTAAAAATTGTCTTAAATACTATATGTTTTCAAAATCAAATTAAATCAACATTTATAAGAAATTGGCACACATTATATAGTAGATTTTTCAAAAGATTTTTTCCTTTTATTATACTATTATACGCCCAATCAATGCTATTTTTGAACGGCTTTTATTTTTATATTTTCAGTTTTCATTTTAATTTGTTTAATTTTTAGTACATTGGTTATTTACTTTTGACATTTTGATTTTGGTTATTTACTTTTGACATTGGCTGATTTTTTTATTTTTATTACTATTATTATTATTTTATAATGTATTTTGTGTATTTTTAATGTATATGTGTTATATATGTGAAGCAACATGAGACTCTAAATTAATTGCCCATTGGGGATAAATAAAGCTCTAAACTAAAATTTTCATTTTTTTTTTCTAAATAATTTTAATTGTATTTTTAGTTTAAAAGTTTTTCATCTAATATTTATATTTCATTTTATTTCAGCTTTATTTCAATTAACAAAAACATTTTTTAATAACTTAAGTTTTAGTTAATGATAACAACATGCCATTTGATGACAAGTAACAGGAAAAACATGTAAAAGCGAGTAAAGACAGCTTTTGTGCAGGTGTGTGAACACCAGGGATCCATCCCACAACCATCATCTACTTCCTTCATCTTGCTTCAGATCTCCAGAGCTAATGGCTCTCACTTCCTGGCAACTTGTTAGACTGAAAGGAGCAGAAATGAAACCAGGCTTAGTGCTAAATGTAGCATGTTATAAAAAGAAGTTATGGAGGTCTGATAAACATCTTTTAAATGTATGTGGAGAAACTATGTTTCTTATAATGAAAGTTGACAGATCTATGCATCTTTTTTCTTTGATTTGGCAAGCATATGCTAAATTTCACTTTAAATTTCATCTAAACACAGGACGGGCTGTTTGCACACGCCAGGAAGGATCACCAACAGCGTTTCGAAGGCCTCATCGTTCACCCAAATAACGTCAACAATAGCGGTTCTGCAGCTTGACTACAAGTGTGTTTACGGTCTCTGGGGAAACGTGAGCTTTAGTTAGAATAACTTGCCTCCTGGTAATCATTAAAGATGAGGTAGGACTGAGTCCGTCACTGTACGGAGGGAAATATTATTCCAACTCAGATGATATATAAATACTTATGTTGTCTAGGGTGGGGGTTGTTATTACTTCCTTTCTGTGCTTAGTTTCTAAAACATCATGAGAGCAACAAATGGAACAACCAACATGAGAGTAAATGGGCAGTTTGGACTAAGGTGGAGGGCATGATGTCATCTGTGACCCCAGGGCTAGACGTCCAGATGTGATTCAATCCAGAAGCTGGGAAAATGAAGTAAGACCTCTCCCTTTACTTACAAAGTCAGAGCTGGTTTTGGTTGAAATCTAATGTGGTATTTTGTACAGAACCATAAGGAATCCACTGACAAGTTGCAGTTGTTATTATTCAGATAAATTTGTTTCATGTAAGATTTTTAAAATTATTTTTAAAAATAATTCAAAATTAAATAAAAAAATTTAAATTACTATTTATTTTGTTACATTCATGGAAACGTTCTTCTGAAAGAACATAAATATACAAATGTAACCCCTTCCTGTTTGAACCGTCCGCTCTAAGCGGGACTCGAACCCGGGTCCGCCGACATGGGAGTCGGGCCCTCTAACAAGGAAGCTAAAGACCGCAGTCTCTAGTGCCAGTCACTAGAGCGCCTCTTGAGATCATTGGAGTGAGGTTTACACACACAGCTCCCACCGGCCCACGTCCGATACACAAACATTTTATGTAAAAAATGAAAAAGTCAACACTGGAAGTATCTTTAGCACCACATAACAGCATTTCATAACGCAAATTCAGTTGATGGACACACTGCAGAACAAATCCAGCCACATTATTTCTCCTGTTCAACTGAAATATAATAATTTTGCTAACAAATATTATATGCATGAATAGCATATAATGAATGTCATTCATTTTACAGTATATTTAAATAACTTCTCTCTTCACTCGGAGCCAGCTCATGATATTTCTGGTCTCTGGCCTTATGTTAACATTTTTTGTTCCTATCCATGTTATTGTAGCAATACTAACATACTAACTAACAGCCATTTTACTGTTGCTGATTGCACAGTTATAGTGAATACTCAGAGATGACACGCAGCTTTGTCGCTTGCAGCGTAGACAACCTCACTCGTTTGAATCGTTTCTCATTGTCGGTCACTTCCAGTAGTGCAGACATGCTGCCAGGCTGGTTATGGTTTTAGTGACCATAAGCCAGCTCTTAAATATTTCAAAGCAGCTATCTTGTCGCCTTCTGGTCCTATCTGTATCTGAAGGATATGGCGGTCCTTCTCAGAACAGTCTGTGAGATTCTTGGGGAATGACAAGGCCACAATGGCATGTTTGTCTAACTTCAGAGAGGCCAGACTGAAAGGGAGCAAGGCTGCAGGGGCATGGGCGGCGTGTTCACGCAGACCCCCGTCCCGCTGCAGTTTCAGAGACAACAACACTAATCCTCTGACCAAACTCCCATCACGCTCCACTTCACATTAAACGGGCCGGCAGTGCCTCCCGCTGGGAAACTGACCCAGGCCCTTCCTATTCCTGGGGTCCAGCCAGAGCTCAGCCTGTCAAACGTCTGCCTGGGCAACAGGAGGCAATGGCTACTTGCCACCTCACCGTGACTATTATATAATACAACAAATTCAATAACTCGCTGACTTTTATATCGTCAGATATAGTTCTGGAATAACATATCATGCATTCCATAGTACAAATGGATTCTGTCAGATTAATACTGAGGCTGCCTTGACTGGCCACATCATTTTGGGCTTGTGATGAATGTAATATTCTCTGTACTGTTTATGGAATATGTAGCTTTTCTAAACTTTAAAGGTGAAGGACGTAGTTTCTGCGACACTAGTGGCATCTAGCGGAATTACAAAAATAAAGCATATTTTGCAAAGGCCCCTTTCGCATGTTGCTCCTCCCCCAACTCAAACATCACAAATACAGCTCTTAAGGGTCTTTGTGAAGGCATGTCTCAACAGGTAAAAGTAGGCTACTTTGAATAAAAATTACTTTTAGCTGTGTTATGTATCATGAGTAAGCATTGTGTAGCTAACACTCTGTCTAGAGCAAATGTGAGCGTCTTGCTTATAATAAACCCATCTAACATATCTGCACAGGGCACATTTTTTGACATGACGCAACTGTTTGAGACTGTCTACACTGGACACATCCAAGTAAACAATATAAACTGGAACATTTGTCTTTCTGAATAGGTGCATGATAATGCTGTATGGTAATGTTGTATGGTTCATTTTGACATTTTCATGACCTCTTTAATCTTTGAAGGTGCACTTCTGTAAAACAGACATTTCTTTTCTCATGTAATGCGTCATGGTCTGGCGAGTGGCGAGTGAATATGCAGCATATGGATTAACAGACAGCAGCACACTGAGATCAGTCTGCCATTGGAGCAGCTCCAGGAACAGTGATAGCTCTAGATTTGATTTACAGTCAGCAGAAAACACAACACCAGCAGAGTGTACTGTATATCATTTGGTGGCCATTGGCAACATACAATTTCACACGTTTTGGTAATTTTGCACAGTATCGTCAATTATAATTTTATTTTCGTTGACTAGATTATGCTAGACTAAATTTCAATTAATATGACAATTAAATATTGTGTTAAAATTAACGGACATTTTTGTTAGAAGTTTGTTATATTTCAGTGCAGGTTTCATTTTTTCTTGGCTAAATTTTTAGCACAAACCAAAATACTCTTCTTAGCAGTTATTCTTAATTTTCTTAGACCAAAAATATTTTGTCCCAAAAAATAAGAGCTTTTATATCCACAAAATTCTTACCATAACAAATACACAGTGTTAGCATTTAAGTAGGCTAATGCTACAGTAGTGCACACTTAAAGACTTTTAGACTGGCTCCATACTGGACTTCCGAGATCAGACACTCTTGAGTCTGAAGTGCTCAAATTAATGGCTGACAGGTTCCAAGGACAAGATGAGATGCTGTCTGCCTAACAAAACACTTATGATTCTATTGTAAAGTCACAGTATCAACATGAAAAAGCTGCAGTGAAGAATATATACATGTGCATTTGGTATTGCCTTTTAGGATTGGCTCTCGTCACATCAGATAAGGCAAAAAACAGCAGAGAGAGGGCGGGAAGAAAGGGAGAAAGAGCCTTATCGGAGGAAGCAGTGAGGCAATTGGCGATGAAGATGAGATAACATGTAAAAACAAATCCAAATGTTTGCTCTCGCTCATTGACATTATCTCTGTTAAAGAACTTGATGCATGACAGATGACACATACTGTATATCCCTGTACTTTTTTTTAACATGTATTTTTTATACAAAGTAGCTGTCTTCACACATCTGCTGTCACATGCTGATGTTCTAGAACAGTGGTCAGACACACCAAAATCTGGAGGAAACTACCAAATTCCTGAACCTGTTAGCATTCCACTGTACTGCCCACGGTACACATACCTTTCAAAAGAGACCAAAACCATGCATATACTCCAAATGGTTCAAGAACAGCATGCAATTTACTTTGGCTATGCCTTTTTTTAGGCATTTTAGGCAAATTTTACAGGAATGCTAAGGGGTTAAAACAATTACTTATAGTTTTATGCTTATATTAAATGACTACTTAAACTAGCTTATATTACATCCTACTTTCTGTGGAGGTTTCCATTCTATCTATCTATCTATCTATCTATCTATCTATCTATCTATCTATCTATCTATCTATCTATCTATCTATCTATCTATCTATCTATCTATCTACCTATCCATCTATCCATCTATATTTAATTATAACTTCAACTTCAAATCATCAATTTTATTTTAATCTGCAGACCAATGTTTGAGATCCCCTGCTCTAGAATATGCCTCTTGGTAATGGTCGTGCTTGTGAAATTGGGCCTTTGTTGTTTACTCTCCCTGAAGCAGACAATTTGACAGTGTTAGTAAATGATCTGTTCGACTGCCGCCACTGAGTTTAAATCCTACACATTTTCTCTAGTGTGACAGTGATAACAGTTAACATGCGTACTGGCCAGACACTCAACATCGCAACCGCAAAGGACTCGGTCTCGCTTACACCGTGAATCCATCTTCTGTTACAGGCCAAGCCATGTGAAGCGGACGTCACTGACCACAGTTATCCTTCAGAATGACCATCATCAGCAAATAATCCAAACCGAGACAGCTTTGCAAAACAACAAGGTTTGACGTAAACCAGACAATGGCCTGCATAAACAAGTTCTCTTTCTTTCTAACCCTTTTTATCGACCAAATGTATTATTTACCCTTGCACTACTTGCCTCATTGATGCAAGGAGGCAGATACTCTTGGGTGACTGATCAGCACTGAGTCTGTTTGTTCATTTTGGATCCTCTTCTATTTTAGTGCATGTTAGATGTGAGACAGAAACAAGCCAGAAGAACAGACATAGACCAGGCCTAACATGTCATTTCCATTGAGCCCTTTAAACACAGCCTTATGCCACATGAGGATGGCAGTCAGGTTCACCTCAAAAACATCAATGAACATTAATGAGCACCTGCTTAGGGAGCTAACATTAACAAGGATGTCATTTTCCTAGCTTTTAAGCAGAAGAGAGGTGTGAATATATGCCCTGAAAATCACCCTAACAAACCACAGGCCCTTCCAGAGGTATATGGATGTGTCTTTAAGCCATCATTCAAGGCTAACTCTGACTCCCTCCACAACAATAACGGCCTTATTTGACCCTTTTTGGCTTTTTCATTATAGTTGTTTGACATTTTAGACTTGATCTGTGCCAAGACAGTTTAGATAAAGGCTAGTGTAGTCATTAAAGAGGACACTCAGAGCTGCAGTCAATTAGCAAGCCCTAAAGTAATGCAGTACTAGCTAAAGTCACTGTGCTTTAGCAAAGCCCCTGAGGAGGAAGAAATTTTCGATTTCACAGAAACTTTATTCTAAATTGCAGCTCTGAGGCAATGAGCCAAAGTGGGGGAAAAAAAAGGAAAAAAAAAGAAGAGGCACTATAAAACATATATGATGATGCTAACTTTACATTCAATCAGCAGCCATAGCTAGATATTAACTATAGCTAACTAGGGCTTGTCCATACAAAAGTCACCGCCACAATGCTAGGTCGTTTCTGAGGTGTTTCCATGGTTTTCATGGAGTTGCTAAGGCTTTCTGAGTGTGTTTTTTTGCGCATTGCTAAGTGGTTCTGTTGTCTGTGGTTGCTTACTGGTCCAAATTTGAGATTTATATATTTTTGCTTGGTTTATCACCCACCATTCAAAATACATAAACTACCGTTCAAAATTTGGGGTCAGCAAGATTTGTTTTTGTAAGAAATTAATACTTTTATCCAACACGGATGCATTAAATTGATCAAAAGTGATATTTATGTTACAGAAAAATCTATTTTAAAATGCTGTTCTTTCTGTTTATCAAAGAATCCTGTAAAAAGGTATAATGGTTTCCAAAAAAAAAAAAAGCAGCACAACATTAATAATAAACATTTCCTGAACACCAAATCAGCATAATAAAATGATTTCTAAAGACTGAGAAATGGATGCTGAAAATTCAGTATTTTGAAATATATTAAAATAAAAAAACTTTATTTTAAATTGTCATAATATTATTTCAGAATAAAATTAATGATAAGCACAATGCACATTGACAGAATCATATTTATATATCATGAAATGTATTACTTCATAGATACTTTTTTTTACTTTTTGTTAGTGTTTGCACCGCTGTTACTCCATCTGCATTTCAGGTGTGCTTCTCCGCAAGCTACTGTGCCAAGAAAAGGTGAAAATAGAGGTAGATTTATTCATCATCTGTATTTATATCCATGTAGATGGTTAAAAAATGTCTCGCCTACATATTTCTTCCTGTGTAGTGAGAGACAGAGGAAAAAAACTGCCATACATTACAGTTTAACATCTGCTTTCTATTGACAGAAGTATGCAGTTGACTCCAGAGTGCCAAAGTAGGTTTGGAGAGTCGTTGCCCGAAGAATGCAGGAAGGGCTGTCTTTTCTTCACTTTTTGTGGTATTTGCCGGTAAGTGCTTCAGAGGCAAGAAGAATACAAAGATAGAAACTGACAGTATGAGGGGCAGACTGGGATGAAGAGAAAAACTAAAAAGGAGGTTTGTATGGTTTGAGTTGTATCAGGTCATGGAAATCAAGACAGACCAGAGAAAGACCCAGTGAATGAAATGTTCACAGCTTTGTTGTATTAAAAGAAGGAGAGGATGAGGACAAAATGAGAGCAGTGGAGAGAGTCAGAAGAAGAAGTAGTCTTTTAACCGGGGCAAAGACGACTGAGGTTGGGTTATTGTTGGGGGAGGGGTGTTCAGAGGATAATGTAAGACAGTAAGAAAGAGGCAGTGAGCATATTATTGCTCCAAGAACAAACAAACACAATTGCAATCCCATGAGCCCGTTTGCTTTTCTGTTTCCCAGTGGCTACGCAGAGTAGAATATATGACCAAACATGGTCATTGGCGTCACTGTCTTCCATGTGTCATCAACCTTCTGTAACTGAATGCGCCTTTGCTTTAATGTCTGAGAACTGTAACCTAAAGTCACATACAGTCAGGTGAATATCAACACATGCTCCTATAAGAGGATGAGGCCAGAGAGGAGAAGCATAATGAGGAAAGGAAAGAGGAAATGAAAAGCAAAGGGAAACAAAAGAATGGAAAGGAAAATAAAAGCAAATGGAAAAAGAAATGAGAAAAGAAAAGTAAAGAAACTTGGACAGAGGAAAGCAAATGGAAAAGGAAATGGAAAAGTAAAGGAAATAAGAAAGCAAAGGGAAAAGGAAATGGGAAAAGAAAAGAAAAGGAAAAGTGAATTGGAAAGAGGAAAACAAAGGGGGGAAAAGGAAATAGAAAAGGTAAATGTGAAGTAAAGGGAAACGCAAACAGGAAAGTAAAAGTAAAGCAAATTGGAAAGAAAGTAAAAGAAAAGGGGAATGTAAAACGGGAAAAGGAAAGAAGAAAGCAAAGGGAAAGAAAATAGGAAATTAAAATGCAAATTGCAAAGCAAATGGAAAAGGAAAGGGGAAAGTAAATTGAAACGAAAAGGTGAAAGCAAAGGGAAAAGAAAACAAGAAAGTAAACTGGGAGGAAAGAGGAAACCAAAGGCAATAGGAAAGAGGAAAGTAAAGGGGAAAGAAAAGAGGAAATGAAAAGGAAAGGGGGAAGAAAAGGGAAAATTAGTGATGAATGATTGACTGACAAAACTCAAATAGCAAAATCAGTAACTCTTTCTCATTGTAGCTGCAATACACTTGACTTGAGTAAAACCGACGCGGAGCTGATCACTCATCAGATGTGAAGTGTGGACACTGGATGCCTGAGTGCTGCCCATCCCGCTCTGAATATTCTAGAACAACCCTACGATTAGAGCAGAGTGCTGCAGAGGCTTGGCAATGCTACACGTCAGATGTCTGGACTCGTTCTTCCCCATGCCGAGTAGAAAATAAAGACAGAGAAAGGTGGTCTGGCAAACACAAGGGGCATTTGTAAAGCATTTCCTTAGGCTAAGGGTGGGCTCCTAAATTTCACTGGTGGTTTTTCAACACACTGTAGCAGAGAGCTTTTTAACCTCTGGAACACTTGTCTTGATCAGATGTCTTTTGATGTTGTTGATGGAAACCACTCTTGAGCACACTGCTCCATCCTCAACATGACAAATTATTTACAATGGTTAGAATAATCGCTGGTGAGGTAGATTGAGCGTAGCATTCAAGTTTGCCTTTCCAAACCCGCTTTATAGGAATGCCCAATGACAGCACTGACTGAGACGTTGTTCACTCACTAGACAACAGTATAACCAAAGAGCCTGAACTCATCTGCTCAGTTACCAAAAATTAAAAGTAAATCTTTTTTATGTTATTTTCACTCTCTTGTGCCTTTTTTCCACCCCAAACAGTTGACAGAAATCTCTGAGAACCCAAAGTCAAGTTGATGATGTGCTCTGACCTGTTTGATGTTAGGAAAACAATGAGAACAGTGGGAACAGAGTTGTGATATTGAGTCAAGTTGTGATTTTCCTTCAAGTGCCATAACATAGCAGGCAGTGAAGGGGTTCAAGGCCTTTCCTATTTGCTTTCTGTGTTTGTACTTCTCTCTGCTAGTCACAACTGCTATTTGTTGGCATCACAGTGTGGCCTGTTAGGTCTAGTCTCCAAGGTTTTTGGTGCTATCTCCTACATTCTTTCTCATGTCAACACAGAGCAAATGAGCTGAAAGTGTTGTAGTTTGTTTTTCACGTTTTCCACGCAAAAGGGTAAAGAATAGCCTGAAACTGGTCAGTTAATGGAAGTTTAGCCTTCTGATATTGTTGAATGGCAACTTTGGGAAATAAAATTATTTTATTTTCATATGAGGTTTATTCATGCTATGAAAGAACAGAAAGACATGTCTAAATACATTTTAAAACTTTGCTTTGAGTAATTAGAATATCAAATTATGCCAGAATGGAATCAGGGTTGCAAATCTAACATTAATTTAAAATATCACTCAGTAGAAACTAGTTATTTTGGGACCAAATGCCAGTTTGTATTTATTGGTTAACTTTCCCTTTAATTAAAGAACTTTATTTTATTATAATACATTTATAATAAATAATATAAATAATTATTGCACCTTTAAA
>RJVU01062584.1:5371585-5394129 GCA_003731715.1 Anabarilius grahami | reverse complement strand
CATATTACCACGCTTGCTTGTACAGCTTATTTTTAACCACTTATCTTTTTTCTGTGCTTCTAATATGTAAAGCTGCTTTGAAACAATTACCAATTGTAAAAAGCGCTATATAAATAAATTTGACTATAGGTTAATAATGTAAAATAATTTATCACCACAGTTTATCATATTAGTGGAAAGTACCTTTTATCTTCAGTCCAAAATGGGAATTATGCACGGCCCTAATTTTGCCACTGAAGTGACTCCAACAAATGACATTTGACATCATGTGAAGTTTTCAGAAATTAAATTAGGTCATGGAGTGGTTAAAACTCTCCTTTTGTTGAATGGGTTTCCTCTCTGATCTTTATTTCTGGATTTCTGTACCTACTATTAATACTAGATTTGCTTTACAAATGTTTCCATTCATGGCAAGCTCCCCATATGAAAGGAACATCTTAGTAGTGCTTGTAATAATTAGATGAGTTTTGCACATCACAGCACAGTATAAGAGTGCATGCTCCCTTTCATGTAACGCATGAAAGGGTGGATTTAAACCTGACTTACACCATAACCACGGCACAGCAAGAGCATAAGGCTAATTTGGGTCAAAAATGGTAGCTAGGTAGTCCTAGGTGGTCTCTGTCTCACTTTGTTTTTTAATGAAAAGGTACTAATTCAGCAAGGTCAGCCTTACCAGAATGAGAGCAGCGGTTTTCAGGTCAGTCCGAGCATCTGCAAGCAATCAACCCTCAAAAACACAAAATTGGTGCCGCTATGACCGACCCATGAAATAATTCACTCTATTTCACTTTATTTCAAGTATTTCACCTAAAAATTTAAATTGTCATTATTTATTTACCCTCATGGTTTTTTAAACTTATAAGACCTTCTTTTGAGCAAAACATTTGATATTTTTTTCATTCAACAATGCATAGTGATGGCTGTAAAGATAAAAAAAACCAAAAAAAAACACTATACAACTAAAACACTATGTACTCTTGACTTATGCGCGATATTCCATGTCTTGTGAAGCTATACGATAGCTTTGTGTAAGAAACAGACTGAAATTTAAGCCATAATTTATAATTCAATTTCTTGAGATTGTTAAAGGGTTAGTTCACCCGAAAATGAAAAATTTCTGTCATTAATTACTCACCCTCATGTCGTTCCACACCCGTAAGACCTTCATTCATCTTCAGAACACAAATTAAGATATTTTTGTTTGTGTTTTGTATCAAACTGCCAAAGTCACGTGATTTCAGTAAACGAGGCATTGTTACATCATAAGTGTTTCGAAATTTCAACGGTTCACCCCTGGGGGTTTGACTTTGGCAGTTTGATACACGCTCCGAACTACTGATTTCAAACAAAAGATTTGCAAAGCTTCGGAGCTTCATGAAGCAGTGTTTTGAAATCGCTAGATATTATTTTGTTTTTTGCCGCACAAAAAGTATTCTCGTCGCTTCCTAGCATTAAGGTTGAACCACTGTAGTCATGAACTGTTTTAAATATGTTTTAAGTACCTATCTGGGCATCTGAAAGTGTTAATTATCTTGCTGGCAATGGAGGCCTCACTGAGCCATCGGATTTAATCAAAAATACCTTAATTTGTGTTCTGAAGATGAACGCAGGTCTTATGGGTGTGGAACGACATGAGGGTGAGTAATTAATGACAGAATTTTCATTTTTAGGTGAACTAACCCTTTAAGCTGAATTCAAGAATCAGATCAGTCCAATTTGTCAATTAATAGCTGATTTGTGACCCGGATTAAAAGAACAACCCAAATGGACGAATCATTCACTCAACTGGTTCTTGTGTTCAACTCATTGACACAGTAAGATTCAAGAGATTTTTTTAAACTTTTTGTGCTACAGAAGAAAGAAACTCATACAGTTTGGACTACTATTGTTTATGGAAGGCAATGCTTTTGAGAAAAACTTTAGCCTTGTGAGTACTAAATATTTGCCTTCTGTGTCATTTTAAGATTAGCAGTATTAACGTATTATCTAAAGATTGGCAGTGCAGCAGGAAACGGACAGATTTTCCCTCCAAGCTGACAGAAAGGGAAAACACTCATAATGCCAAAACATATGAAGGTATCCTGCTAAATAGGAAGCGTCCAGGATGATTTAGTGTCAGAAGTCAGTCCAGGATACTATCTCTTTATTTTTCTACCATCTCGTTTATGGCTCTTCTCTTTGGCAACATGTAAACAGTACCCTGGCTCCACAGAGCAATAAAATATCAATGATGTCTACCTTCATCATACGAGTTGTATGGGCATCACACACCCACACCCACCACACACCATACCTCAACCTCTTAACCAAATGAAGTCTCACATGCTTCAGCAGCTTAGGAAATGTTCCAGTGCAGTTACGTGATACAGTTACAAAGATACGTGGTCAGTTTTCTTTCCTGTGTTGGCATATTTACTATTGAAACAGGATGTTCGGTGGGATGTATTGCAACAGTTGGGTTCCAAATCCCATTCATTTTCTCCAAAGAGAAATTGATTTTTAACAGTAACTTATAAACCTTTAAAGACAGACCTACCTTGAGCTCAGAGGTGGTTAATCAATGGTATATGCTTCTGTTGAAGCTATTAGCCCTTATTTACTGACTAAAACTTGACTGAACTACTGTATGTGGTCTCGCTTCATTTGCATCAAACTACTTCTATATTTGTATGCACTACTGTTCAAAAGTTTGGGCTCTGTAAGATTTAAAAATATATATTTTTAAAGGAGATTCACTGCATGTATTTTATCAAAAATTTTGATCAATTACATGCATTTTTAAAATGTAATTTATTCAGCATCATTACTCCAGTGTCACATGATCCTTCAGAAATCGTTCTAATATGCTAATTTGATCAAGAAACATTTCTTATTATTAATGTGGAAAATGGTTGTGCTGCTTAATATTTTTGTGGAAACCATGCTACATTTTTTTCTAGGATTCTTTGATGTATAGAAAGTTCAAAAGAAAAGCATTTATTTGAAATATAAATCTTTTGTAACTATGTAAAAATCTTTATGGTTCGTCACTTTTAATCAATGTAACTCATCCTGGCTGAAAAAGTATTAATTTATTTAAATAAATAAATAAATACTCCAGTACAACTTAATATATTCTTTCTAAACTTTAAATCAGTTATTTTTCCATTGTTTTTGATTGTCATTCGCAATGCATCATGGGACAAAAGACATTAAGTACACAGTGTTGCACTTTTTTTCGGAATAATTTTGCTTTAAATCAAAGTTTGCAATGTTGTGATTCACCTTGGAGATGCATGGTTGGAACAGAAACTAGAGTGGCTTCCTGTTGTAAAGTGACCTAGATCTCAGCTGCATTGTGGGGGTCTTCCTTTATGTCAGCTGATCCCAAACCTAATCTATAAGACATCTGAATTTCTAAGTCCCAGTAAAACTGTGCTCATAACACTGTAATGCAGATCTTTTCATTGCACATCAACTTTTCTCAGGGGGCGTCTTCCTGTAGCCCTTCATTCAAAGATCTGCCCACAGCATCTGACAGCTAGACAAACAAACACAATTTGTCAGTAACAAAAACAGAAGGCAAAGACAGAGACAGGGAGAATGATAATGGCGATGCGTGCACACCAAAACTAAAATAAACGCAGCAGAAGATCTAGAAACAATGGGGTAGTTGTTAAGGAGGGGCCGACACTACGAGCAGCTGCATACACACATCTTTTCTCTTACTCAGTTGGTGGTTGCTTTCCACAGCGTATAACCACAACCCCACACTAGCCCACTCCTAATCCAACAGACTAGATAAGATTATATAATGTGATAAAGTTTGGAAATGAGCTGCACAAGACTGTCAGGTCTAATTCCCAATAGTGAATGAGAGAAAAACTATTCCTTTTATGCTCTGGAATACCTGATACTGATTGGCCAGTGGAGGAATTCTGCAGTAAAGTATGTTTATTTAATGATTTCTAAACTGACCATTATCACTAGCAACCGATTTACAATTATTTATCATTACTATTAATATTTTTTCATAGTTTCATAAATCTTGAATCACTCTTTCTAAATCAAATCAATATTTCATGACCATTTGTTAGGGATGCATGATTTATCAGTTATCGGACAATATTAAAGTTACGCAGGATCCATGAATATGCAAATTAGCCCCAGCTCCACTCAATCTCACCAGCTCAGAATACCTGATCCACTCGGTCAAATGTAGTAAATGCTACGCAATGGCAAGAGGAAATATTGGTTTGATTCAGCCATATATTTTTGATCCAGAAACTGATTCAGAAGAAGAAGAGGAAGAGTGAATTATACAGGCAGGCCTGGTTCTCAAAAGCAAGAGCACCCTCAGTTAATACTGTATTATCATCATATTGATGAAACAGATTTGATATTTGTCTTTGCACACTGTAGAATGCCAAATGTTTCTATTTACTATGTGTTTTTGCAGCGGTGAACAATGTAGCCAATCACAGACGTGTTTGTTGATCTCTTGAACGCAGTAACCAATCAGAGGTGTTTAATTTAGTCAGAATCCACTCACAGGTCAAAACGCTGGAATTTTTGTTCAGTACAGAGTTTTGCATGCTCGTGAATCCTCTCAGTGCAGACACAATGTAAATAATAGATTCATTGTGCAGTGTATACAACGGAACTTTGTGAGATTGCGAACTGAGATGAGTGATAGCTTTTTAGTGATTATAAAGGGAGCTGTCTTTGCGCGCCGTCTAGGCTATATATAATCCATTCAGAATTTGAATAAAAAGTCGACACGCAACGTTAATTAATATGTATTGCCTTTAACTTGACTATGATATCAAACAGCTAATAATGTGTTGGTAATGTTACACAAACCATGTTCCCATTCGCCATCTCAGAGTCAGACATCAGCACCCTTAGAAATAATGATAAGAAAAGCCATGCCCCGCCCTGCCTCGCACGTTGATGGGATTGGTTACAAGTTCACGAAGGTAGGAAATAGGGGCGGTTTCAAACCGCATTTTTGAGACTGTCTTTGCTACACTGAAGTTTTAAGGAAAAAATACTCAGCAATGGTGCTGATTGATGAATTTGCACATGGTTTGTCTTAAAGCATATTAAAAACACCACATATAAACAACATTAAAAACTTGATTTTCAACAGGGGGTCTTAAAAAACATTAAACAGTTAAATGTAATCTTTAGCCAATCTCAAAATGAATAACCATTTTATACTATACTATACTATACTATACATAATTGTGTGTCACCTAAATTCACTTGTGGAATTTAAGATGAATGATTTTAATTTTTTAGTTTTTTAGACAAAATATTATAGAATTTTAATATATGCCTTTTTTGGTTAATCGGCCATAACATGAAATATCGGCCAGACTTTTAATATCAGTGCAGCAGTAATACAGTAAGTAGCCAGTCAATAACGCAAAATATTAAAATCCCAATCACAAAAGTCTTGATTTATTCTGCATGAAGTTAAACGGTGCTCACATAAAGAAGAAAGTATCACACATATTTGGCTTATATAGAAGCAAATAATTAATCAGTTTGTTTCAACTCACTGCAGAAAAAAAAATGCTCCTAAATATAGACTTGCATGTACATGTGTGCACGTGTGCAGACACACACTTTTTTTTCCTGTGGAAGGATCTAAGAAAAACACAACCGCCACTGGTGGCTGGATTGGGCTTAAACACGTCTCCCTTGGTTCTCTTTTATGACTCTCCAAGGACTCATCTAGACCACCTCCCTTCTTTTCCTCGTCCTCTCTTTCTTTTCCTGCCACGTTTTTCTGTAACCTTCAAGATAAATGTCACATGCAGAAAAGCAAACCCAGAAAAAAAAAAACTTACGCACATGGCTAGACGCATGCCTATAAATTGCCATAAAATGGGGAGGCGTATACTTTGCATGCAAGCGGCTGTGGGTGTTGGCGACCTCCAGGGGTCTTTTTTTCCCATTTCCATTCGCAGGGGACTGGTCTCCAGGCACCAGAAAGCAGAGCACTGGCCACGCTGCTGGAATGAGCTCACTTCAAAGGTGACCATAAATCAAACAGTCGTGCCCCCGCCATCCGCTACACCATCCCCCAAAATCCCTTCTGTCATTCTCAAAACGAGGGGGCTGGGAGAGAGGCATTACCTCATAGACTCTGGGTTCAGGCTTCAGCACTCATTGGCTGCCTGTAAGGGCCGTCGTTTAATTTGCTGCCTCCTCGATTATCAAACTACTCAATTCAGCTTCAATAAAAACTAATGCCAAGTGTGATATATGTGGCTGTGTCCCTTCATTGGCATCCTAGGTCTAATTCTCAGATGTACCAAAATCAGGTCAAGTGACAGGAGAAGTCCAGAGTCCCGAGGTGGGTGAGGCATTTGTGGGTAACCTCCTGTCAATCTCCTCTGCAGTTCCCATGGTGCCTGTGGTTAGTTGCTGGATCAACGGTAGGTTAACTTGGCAAACGTTCAATAGACACACGATTTTATGTACAATGCATTTGCTAGTCCTTAACTTTAGATTAACTTTTGCTGAAATTAGCACGCTAATTAGCATAGCATACATTAAAACACCAATTCACCTAGCTGGAGCGGTATCCACACTGATATACTACGGTGTGGCATAAATTTCCACTGAGTTGTCATGTCATAAGTACGTTTTAGGCCATGAAGTAAATACTGTAAAACTCTACATTGATTGCTTATGCGATTTTAAGTCTGATGGGGCAAGCTGAAAAAAAAATAAAAAAAAATTTCTTTGACTTTGCAGAGGATAAGAAGGGCAATTCATCATGGTCTTATCTCGCTGTGTCACATGGGACTCTCTTTATCATGCATCCATGCAAAAACACCATTTGTCTTCAGTGCCTTGTTCGTTGCAAGTGATAAAATGTATGTTGTTTCTTGAGTAGAAAAAAACCTTAGCATGGATAGTTTGGCGAATGCAGATAAGACGGTATAATTATGCAGATATCAAATCAGAAGGCCTCATCTAAGTGTCTATCAAACTTGGGCACCTCCCTTTCAAAGCTCTCTTACTACACTGCTTTCTGCCATGATGTTTCCAACCTCATTAAACCCCACAACCCTTTAAAATCTCCATCTGTTCCACTTACTAAAACAAACCTGGTTGATTTACTTGACAAACTGAGTTCCACTGTGCAGTTGTGCATTTTTAGGCCAAGTGGAGCAGCTCACCACAGATAAATGAATATGCAGACAGCCAAACAGACCCAAAGCCAGACGTAAAGACATCGGTCTTAGGTGGCGAGTGGCGCCAGGTTCTGCACATGGCTTTCTGAAAATCTCATCATAGATCATCCAAAAATATAGATTTTGTCATGACAGCTGCATATTAATAGGAAAGACTGCAGTTTTTTGGGCTGAGCTAGCAGCCTAGTTCAAAGTCAAGGCATCTTGTTTTAATAGCACTGATTTATTCCTTTACATAGAGCTTAATGTACATTGTTAAATATCTGTTCATATTCCCATTCTTCTCAGTTTAATTGTTTTTCTTTTTCTTTTTTCATATTAATCATAAACAGTATATGATTACGAAAAAAAGGCTTTTAACCCTTTGATGCACAAGCTATGAAAACCCCTTCTAATGCACAACATGGGTCAAAAATGACCCGTATTCATTTCCTATGTAATTTCAATCATGGCTGAGTGTTTCTTTGCTGAATCTTTAAAAGAAATGTATTTTATCATTCATTTATTCCAGGTATTACTTAAATATCTTGTTTTTGATTGTCAAAAATCATTATGTTCATTTTTTTCTTTCTTACTTTATAAACAAACACAGTTTTTGTATGTCTACATCAATTTTACACACATGGGTCAAAAATGACCCGTATTCATTTCCTATGTAATTTCAATCATGGCTGAGTGTTTCTTTGCTGAATCTTTAAAAGAAATGTATTTTGTCATTTATTTATTCCAGGTATTCCTTAAATCATGTTTTTGATTTTCACAAATCATTGTGTTTATTTTTTTTTTAGCTTTTGTATTTCTACATCAATTTTACACACATGGTTCAAAAATGACCCATATAGAAACCTTTGCAAATTTTCACAAGTAGGAACATATTTACTGCAGGCAAATATTCATCCACCATACATTTCACATCTCAACATGGCTACTTTTGTATATTTAGTGGATGAAAGTCATATTATATTTCATATAATAGGCTATATATTATATTTCATAATTTTTATGTTTTGTCATAAACCAATGCTATTGGTCACCTTTTACATCTATCAGTGTACCTGAAAAGTAACAGTTTTGAACAAGGTTTCTGTCCAACAGTGAAAATATATAATAAGTGTATCGATCAACGGTTTGATGTGTATTTGAAAATATTATTGTGCTTTTGATTTTCTTTATCTAGAGTGTTAGCGGCTGGTCCTCAACAGAACTGAGGTGGATGATGACATCACTGTAAAAAAAGTTGAAAGTATACTTTGCACACAGTCAAACGCAATTTAAATGTGTATGTGCAACCTGCACATTCAAAGTTACAGAAATCCGGTGGAAATTATAAAAAGTTACAACAATCTGTATGCTGACCCTTACATACTCATAAAAAGTGAAGTATAATTTGGCCTTTAGAAAGGTAATGACACAAAAAAAAATTCATTCATTCAAAAAAAAAGGAAAAATTAAAATAAGGATTTGTTTATTGAGTAATACCTGGAATAATGAATGATGAAATTAATTTATTGTAATATATGCGATATAGAAAATAACTCATTCAGGTCACTTTAGACCCATGTTGTATATGTCCAAAACTGTTACTTTTCAGGAACACTGACAGACTTAAAGGGTGACCAATTGCATTGATTTATGACAAAATATTAAAAATTATGAAATATATAGCCTAATATATTAAATATAATAAGACTTACATCCATCAAATATACAAAATTAGCCTTGATAAGATGTGAAATGTGTGGCAGATGAACAGTTGTCTGCAGTAAATATGTTCCTACTTGCAAAAATGTGCATTTATTAAAGATTTATATATGGGTCATTTTTGAACCATGTGTGTAAAATTGATGTAGAAACTGTGTTTTTTTTTATAAAGTAAGAAAGAAAAAATAAACATAATTATTTGTAGAAAATCAAAAACAAGATATTTAATGAATACCTGGAATAAATAAATGACAAAATACATTTCTTTTAAAGATTCAGCAAAGAAACACTCAGTCATGATTGAAATAACATAGGAAATGAATACGGGTCATTTTTGACCCATGTGTGTAAAATTGATGTAGACATACAAAAACTGTGTTTGTTTATAAAGTAAGAAAGAAAAAATGAACAATGATTTTTGACAATCAAAAACAAGATATTTAAGGAATACCTGGAATAAATAAATGATAAAATACATTTCTTTTAATGATTCAGCAAAGAAACACTCAGCCATGATTGAAATTACATAGGAAATGAATACGGGTCATTTTTGACCCATGTTGTGCATTAGAAGGGTAGTGATACAAAAATGATTTTTATTCAAAAAGTAAGAGAGAAAAAATGAAAATGATCATTTGTGATGATCAAAAACAAGTAAATTGAGGAATACCTGGAATACTGAATAATGAAATTAATTTCTTGCAAAGATATAGAAAATAAAAACTCAGCCGGGTCATTTTTGACCCATGTTGTGCATCAAAGGGTTAAGATTAACGTATTTGGATATTTTCAGAGTGAGGCAATGTCTTTTAATGTCAGCACTCCTGCACTTGAGTTTAGGCAATCTGGCTCTTGTTTTGTGTAATTATGCATTTCATCCATTTCCCTGCACTGGTTCGATATCCCTCTGTCTCTTGTATATAAAAGAACGGCAACTTCATGCCATGGGGAGAAACACAATGTTATTGTTTCCATTGAAGAACCCCTCATTCCAATTCAGTCCATTTAATTCCTCTCTAACTCCTCCTAAGACCTACTATTTAGGGAAAATTCATAATACAGGACTGCTTTCTTTTCTTGAGAGACATTATTAGTCATGTCATGAAGTTTATGCGGTGTACTGTATGAATTGAATGTTTTGGCAAAATGCCAGTCATCTCTAGACAAGAGATGCAGAACTATTTAAATCTGTGCCCGCATTCTCTTAAAGATTTTCTGAAGCTATAAGGGAACATCTATAATGCAATCAGTATAACAGGATGTGAAATAATGCAACAAAACTAGATTGTTCCCATTATAATCAACCAGCTGTCAACACTACAAGTCAAAACATTGCACACATGCAGTGCAGAAAGCGCTATTGATTATAATAGGAGCGAACAAGTTTTGACACCATTGGAACCCATGTCCAAATATGACAATAGCTGAGAAGTGTGTTTAAAATGTAATTCATGGTTTGGTAGAGTCCATGTGTTAAGCGTCAACAGCAAACAAGTCATCGAAGCATTCAAAGGGGCTCTGTGTTTGTATCCTCAAGGTTTTTCTCAAGGCTGCCTTGTCAACAAGTGTCAGACAACAAGTGTCTTTGCTTTACCATTGCTCTGCTCTTATCCAGGCCCTCTGCACTAAATCATCTTCATCTTTCTATCCACTATAGCCGGCATCCTTTTATAGACACACCACGGACACTTTCTCCCATTTATGGGCTTCTGTGAAGTGCAGAACAAAAGTCTTTTGAGGTGTTCCCTCAAAGAAAGCGACAGCTACCTCCGCTCACCATACTGCTCCATGGAACATTGCAAAAAAATAAATCTCCTCAAAACCTATAGGGTTGTCACACTACCAAATCCAGTGGCTACCAATACCAGGGAAATTGTAGCCAATCACAAGACATATCTGTTGAGCACATGAACACAATGGCCAATCAGAGGTGTTTACCAATTCGCTCAACAGCGCTCAAATTGTCACATTTTTTCAGTAACGACTTGGTTCGAAAGTCCGTACTTTTGACAACACTATTTGGTTGATGAACATTTTAAACTAAAGTGTGCAAATATTTTTCATGAAAAGCACAGATAAAGTAGTTCCAGGCAAGTCTTGACCACATTAAAGTTCCTTACCACTTTGACAAATTATTTCAGTTATTTTAAAGGTCCTTACAAAGAAACAAAAACTACAGACAATGACCAAGCAAATAAACATAACGATATTATAAAAATGACAAGGTAGTTCCACATTTTTCACATGAAATTACATTTTATACTGTACAGACACACATAAAGGCACTCATGCCAGCCTCTTTCTGTCGCTTCTTCATTAGACGCAGTTCAGTGCTGCAGCTACTCATTGTCATATTCTAAGACAACATTGCAAACCCCTCCCTGTTGTTTTTGGAGTAGTTCTAACAACGCAATGTCATTGCCAATGCAAATATTTCAGAAAATGAAAGAGTCTCAGGACACATGAATCAGATCTGAATAGCTGGCATACACAGTGTGGACAGTCAATTTAGATTTAGATCAGATTCCAATCGGATACAGTGTGACAGTGTGAATGTCCAGTCTTTGTCCAGCCTGTTTACATTCTCTTAAGACAAACTGAATGTTTACATTCATACCTAGAAGTGCATTTGACCATTCACACATGCATCTGCATTACTCTACCAGATTTCTGTATGATGCAAGTATCTTGCAGCTGTTTACTTAAGAGGGAAACACTCTTTCACAGCTGTGCACCACATAAACATCTGCATAAATCTGAGGGGAAGGAGACTAAAAATTTCAGAAGCGATCCCAGTGAGCATTGGTTTTATATGCATTCCTCTGCAGTGTGCTCCATAGGTCAGCTAGGGTGAGCCGGTTCATCGTGCTCCATAAAAGATTATGACCTCTTGTATGGTGTCGAAGTCAAGGTTTGTTTAGAAGTCCAAAAGCAACCGAAATTAGTCATTCATCCCTACATACAAACACAAAACAGATGCACAAACACGGAATGGAAACACTTGAGTCAGATTTCCTCTCATCAGAAATGATGTCACAGCCATTTGCTCTCATCTCTTACAGATGTGGAGGCTAATTAAGCATTGGGAAGTGATCAGCACTTACAATCCTGACTTGGCACCCTATAATGTGCTTAAATGTGTCTGCTTGCACATGTGGATTTGTGCATGTGTGCGCATGAGGAGATTCCAAGCTTTATTAAGATAAGCCCTGTACAAAAACAGGAACTGCGGTGGGGAATTGCATGTGTAAGATGTAATGATTGTGATTAATTCTTTTAAATGGCTTCTTGGAGAATTATTTGCTCCTCTTGACGATTCCAGGCCTAGTAAAAAGCTAAACAGCTGGGCCGCTGGATCTGATTCACAACCAGTGGTTTCAAATCTAAATATTTGATTTAATTTTTTCCTACACTGTATATATAGCATACTATTCTCTTAACGCTTCCGTGCTGTTACCATTGAAGATCCAACATAGCTTTTACTGGATCACATTGACCCTACTTGAGAAATTACAACTCAAGTGTTGTTTGTAACTGAGAATGTGTGAGAGACATGGTGACAGTGAAAGCATTTTACATTGCTATGTGCCAATTATATAATCAAGTATAAATCATGTTAGATTGAAAAAGCAATTTATACTTTTTATGCTTGAAGCAGAAATATAGATACATAACACTATACGTTCTTTAAACTGTTTAATATAAAGTGCTTGTGTTGTACACTTGTTTTATACTGCAGCTCACTCCATGACCTCTGAATTTTCTTTTCTTTTTTTTCTTCTAGAAATGGGTTTTTTAATATTTCAAACTGATGTCACTGATAATGGTTCTCTGTGCAAAGACCTCACTAATTTAATCAAAACAGAGAGGTGGCACAACTGACGGAACATAAAAAAAAGAAGAAGTTTCATTTATCAGCAAGAATGAATCATGTCAAAATAATCAGCCTGCAGGACAGATGTTTGAACCGTAAGTTTCCAGCATGTGGTGAGTCACCGTCCAAAGAAGCAAAAACTCCCAACCATGAAGATGAACTGAGCAGTTTGTATCAAACCATGTGTCACTTTTTAAAATGTGCCACTATTGCTCAGGTAAGATATGCCTTTTCATTAGTATGTTGCATTTTTACATTTTTTAAAGATAACCTTTGTGTAATTATTTTTCTTTTTTGATGTTTTTGATTTCAATTAAATAATTGTTTTGATTATTTCATTTTTGTGTTTCATGAAGGAAAAAAAAATGAATACATTGTGATTTCTATAGCAGTGCACCATGGCTTTGGTTTTCCACCACTCCTCAACTACAGGTTTTATTTGCACTGGATCCAGATTTTACAGGAAACACCCTGCAGTTATACACATATTTCACTCTCATTCTGATAGTATGTTACAGTAGGTTTGACAGTCATAGCTTTGAGAATGCCAACCAGACACGTTTTATGTGACTGTTACAAGTACAGACCAGTGTTTACATTCCAGTGTGGGTATTCATTGTCAGGTTTAATGCATCTCTCTGACAGATTTGAGAAAATTTCCTCTTGGGAGTTGGTGAAATGTGTGCGAGACAAGGGGTTAAACCCAACCCTGTGACGGGACAGAGTATAGTGCATCTCACAGCCCGTACCTCTTGGGTGACTGGATTCCTGGATCTGTAAGGAGATTAGGTGTGTCAAAGCTGACTCAGGGACTGTGTCTGGGTGACAAAAGAGTGTGCATGGATAGATTGCACAGTAACATCTGTTGGTTGTGATACAGTTGGTATAACAGACATAATAAGCATGGTCCATTAGAAAAACTGCAATTGCTTAATCCATGTAACCAACAGATGTTTACTGACGCAAGCAATGCATCCAGACACATGCCATGTGGCATAGCCTAATCACACTCATAAGGTCTGATTCAGCAAGTTTTGAATGACTGTTATGGATGGGAATTGCAAGGACTTTAAAGATTCCATTTCTGATTACATCAATGATTCTTAGTATCTTTGACGAAGAAATATTCGGGAAACACATATGCTACTCAATTTCCAAATTATGAGATAATTTAGGTAATATATGTAAAACAATCCATCATACAAGTACTCCACATGGCTCTGGGGGTTAATAAAGGTCTTCTGAAGCGAAGCGATTGTTAAATCCATACTTAAAACTATATTACCTATAATAACTAGGTTCCGGGAGACGGCCGTACACATCAATTTGTGGTGGAAGAGTAACCCCTCACCCGACGCATGACAATGACAAATGCGTAAGCACAGAGGATAGAGCAAAACACCGGTCACAAATTAGAAGTCTAAAATGAGAAATTTTGAAGAGAAATGTCAGAGGATTTCAATATAAGAGAAAAGTAGCTTGAGTTTATTGCACAGCTCGACACTGCATCAAGGGTTACTCTTGTGGTGTAAGTCGACTTGCCCAGTATGCATAGAGTCGTGTGCCGGAAGCTAGTTATTTTGGTTTATAAAATTTTAAATATGGATATTTTTCTAACAAAAAAACATCGCTTCACTTCAGAAGGCCTTTATTAACCCCCTGGAGCCGTGTGGAGTACTTTTATGATGGATGGATGCACTTTTTTGGCTTCAAAATTGGCCCCCCATTCACTGCCATTATAAAGCTTGAAAGAGCCAGGACATTTTTCGATATAACTCCGATTGTATTCCTCTGAAAGAAGAAAGTCATATACACCTTGGATGTCTTAAGGGTGAATAAATCATGGGTTAATTTTCATTTTTGGGTGAACTATCAATGGCAACATATTTCATTCATTAAATTACTTTTTAACACAGAAACAGCTTACACAACATTTTTCTCCTGACCTATATATTGAGGTCTTATGAAGTGAAACGATCAGTCTGTGCAAGTTACTGAACATTATTTACATCATTATTCCCTGGCAAACAAGAGTCTGGAGCTCAAGCTTTTTAATCACATGATGACATATGTGTATTAGTGTTTTACTGAAGAAATAAAGTTATATACATCTTAGCCTGAGGGTGAGTAAATTAACAGAAAGACTTTTGCAGAACTATTCCTTTAAGTATAACAAAACAGTACTTAAACTGTATTTAATTTGCTAAAAAGAACCGACTCAGAGCCATTCGTTCGAAAAACATTATTGGAATGGCTGAACCAGACAAATCTTGACCTCTTGGTGCTCACGGTGACACAAACCAGCATATTGGAGTGTTGTAGAGAAATGACCGGAAGACAGACAGACAAAAGGGTTTAACAACAAGTGGCTCAGAGCAAGACACAAAGCGTCTATGAAGGACAATAAGGCTTGCAAGAGGAAGAGAGGGGAAAGGTAAATAAACAGTACAAGCGAGCTGATAGCACACTGAGCAGTGGGTCGCATGTCTTGGGACCCAAGCTGTGAGGATCTGATTTCATCCATTCAGTCTCCCCCGGTCTGGGAGGAAGCCACCATCTCACTGGATTACAGATGCACCTGGAGTCCCCCGCAGGAAACCAGCAGTAACTTCCTTTAATTCAAAGTTAACCCCCCCAAATAACCAGTCATACAGTATGTCCCCCATGAGCTGTTTGAATAGAAATGTGACAGTAGAACACAAAAAGTCTGATAAAAAAAAAAGAGATAATAATTGAGATTTTCACACAATGAGCTTGTGATATATATGGGATGGTCCCAGAGTTTACACACTAACTCGTGATGATGTAAAGAAGACAGTAAATGCAGTGTACTGGCATGTGTTATTCTTTCAAGACATTTGAATTCACATTGCTTCCCCTGGCACTCTTATTAGAGATGAATCAAAGGATTCATTGTCTCTGGCTTTGAGTTATCTTACACATTTGGTTACAGAGCTGCTTTATTGACGGACAGATGTTCAAGTCCAATGGATTTGCATTTGGATGGTCTGATAAATGTTTATGGCTTGGACACACTTGTTCACTCTTTTGTATGCCGTTCACTCTTGTGAATGGACAACTACATTGAATGTTTGTAGTGACCAAGCAAGTGGTAAGCTTTGAATAGCATACCACACTACTCTTTCTAAGGCTGCTGTATATAGTATGTATAGTGAGCACAGAATGACATTTTTTGTATGCATAGACTACAATTGCCAAGTGAGCAGTATTCAGTGGAGCTTACTATATGGAATACTGCATCCCAAAATGCATTGCACTCAGTCCTATCACTGATGAACAACCGCCCCTGCATAAGGCAGTGTTTCCAAAGAATGTGGCCATGATCAAGACTGCAGTCACATCAGTGAAAAAACAAATGCATTTTCAATCTCCTTCAGTTTCTGACGGTTCTGAATATTCCAGATACCAATAAATGTACTGCTGAGGTGAAATCACATTTTATGGACTTTATGGACCTTACAAACTACCAAAGGGTTCAGGGATTTCGAACCACAAGAAAAAAAGACTGAATTACTCTGAAGACTGAAATAACACTGAGTTTTGTTGGCACAACAGGACACTTCAGAAACCACGG
The DNA here is from genome assembly GCA_003731715.1 of Anabarilius grahami. Classification (NCBI taxonomy): domain Eukaryota; kingdom Metazoa; phylum Chordata; class Actinopteri; order Cypriniformes; family Xenocyprididae; genus Anabarilius; species Anabarilius grahami. The sequence goes on along the minus strand of RJVU01062584.1, from coordinate 5,377,763 downwards.
TTCTTATAAGAGGAAGCCCTGTTGTGGTTAGCACAAAATGAAATACGGCCCAATTTAAGAATTTGGATTTCTTTGATGGGCATGATGAGTTAATCACAAGCCACTTTTGATGAAGCATTTTTTCTATGTATAGAATATGGTAAAGAGAGGGAAGTTGCAGTAAATAAACTTTAATATATATATACAGTACAGTCCAAAAGTTTGGAACCACTAAGATTTTTAATGTTTTTAAAAGAAGTTTCGTCTGCTCACCAAGGCTACATTTATTTAATTAAAAATACAGTAAAAACAGTAATATTGTGAAATATTATTACAATTTAAAATAACTGTTTTCTATTTGAATATATTTCACAAAGTAATTTATTCCTGTGATGGCAAAGCTGAATTTTCAGCATCATTACTCCAGTCTTCAGTGTCACATGATCCTTCAGAAATCATTCTAATATGCTGATCTGCTGCTCAAGAAACATTTAATGTGTACAATTGTACAAAATATTTGTGTACAATATTTTTTTTCAGGATTATTTGATGAATAGAAAGTTCAAAAGAACAGTGTTTATCTGAAATCTAATCTTTTGTAACATTATAAATGTCTTTACTGCCACTTTTGATTGATTTAATGCATCCTTGCTGAATAAAAGTATTCATTTCTTTAATTTATTTTAAAAAAAATAAAAATAAAAATTCTTACTGACCCCAAACTTTTGAACGGTAGTGTATAATGCTACAGAAGCTTTGTATTTCAGATAAATGCTGTTCTTTTGAACTTTCTATTCATCAAGGAATCCTGAAAAAAAAGTACACAACTGTTTTCAACATTGAAAAGCAGCAAATCAGCATATTAGAATGATTTCTGAATCAGGGATCATGTGACACTGAAGACTGGAGTAACGATGCTGAAAATTCAGCTTTGCATCACAGGAATAAATTACTTTGTCAGTTATTTTAAATTGTAATAATATTTCACAATATTACTGTTTTTTACTGTATTTTTAATTAAATAAATGTAGCCTTGGTGAGCAGACGAAACTTCTTTTAAAAATATTAAAAATATTAGTGGTTCCAAACTTTTGGACTGTACTGTATATAAGTCTCTAATGCTCACCCAGGCTGCATCTATTTGATCAAAAATACAGTAACAGGCTCCTAAGTTGGTAAAAGCAATGAAATATTATTGTAATTTAAAACAACTGTTTTCTATTTTAATATATATTTCAAATGTAATTTATTCCTGTGATGGTATACAGCTGAATTTTAAGCAGTTTTACTCCAGTCTTCAAAAATCATTCCAATATGCTGGTTTGGTCCTCAATAATGATTTCTGATTATTATCAATGTTGAAAATAGTTGTGATGATATATATATATATATATTTCAGGATTCTTTGATGAATAGAAAGTTGAAAAGAACAGCATTTATTTAAAACATTTTTTTTTTTTGTAACAATGCAAACATCTTTACTGTCACTTTTGATCAACTGATGCATCCTTGCTGAATAAAAGTATTAATTTCTTTAAAAAATAAAATCTTACTGACTCCAAACTTTTGAAAGGTAAGGCAAAAATAATAATAATTTAATTTAATTGATTACATAATAAGTTTGTGGCATGTTAATGAAAGGGATGGAACTTAAGTTTCAAAGAGATGATTTTGTTTCTCCACAAGCACCTCTGAGCTCCCACTCTTGTAATAATGAATGGGAATGGAATGGCAGAGGACTGGCGGCAGACAACATGGAAATATGGCTCTGAGGTAAGCAGTTTCAAAGGCTTCTTAATGCACCAAAAGGCACAGTGATGCACCTCAAAGATCTCTACTCTGCCTTTTTCTCACGCACACACAAACATGCATGTCAGCACATGCCATGCTGCACTTAAAACGTAAAACACAACTCTTTAAGAAACACTTTAAAAGTTAAAAACTCGATGATCTGCAACGTCTACAGGATGCCAGTGAACAGAGGCCAGTCACAGCAGCAGGGCTTGAAAATAGAAAAGAAAGAGGAAATGAGTATAGGACCCAGATCTGTTCTTCTTGTGAACTTTCCTGACATGTTCACTTCAGTTTTTGCCCCGTTGTCTGTCTTGTCAAGACCTTTCCTGAGTCAGAAAGCATTGCTTAATCTCTGCCAAATGAGTTTAGTCATCAGCGGATCTGATATATCAAGAGGACCCACCCACTGATAGATAAATTATTTCCACTCACCTTTTTTCAATTACTCAAGGTGTGTCTTTATGAATCACATCACTCACTGATATGTGTAACCCATTTCCTGTTTTATGTTTAACTCATGGTTACTTTCTATAAACACTGCACAAATTACGAAATACCATATTATCAATCTCAATGGGTGTCTATATTATTACCTCACCAAACAGGGCAAAAAAAAAGAAAAAAAAGTGAGCTGTCTAAAGTAACTTGTAACAGTGACCTTACGAGCGGTTACTCAGACCGTTCACTGTGCCTTGGAATGCAACATGTTCTGGGATGAGGTGTGTTCAAAGATGAGCGATCAAGTTCCAACCTGGATCTGCCTTTGACTAAACTCAGGAATATGTCAGGCCCCCACAGCATGCATGCTTTCAATCTGCTTTTCTAATGGTTATCTGCAGGCATACAGTTAATTCCAATGAAGACTTGAGGCTTGGCTGTCAGAAAACTGTCATGACATGTGTGCCTGATGCCTCTGAGGAATGACAAGTGTGTAGATTACAAAAAGTTCACCACAGGCATGTCATTAAACTCTGACTTCAGAGAGAGTTAAAGATGACTTTGAAAGGGCTTGCATTTAATAAATTAGTCTGTTTTCTCTCACTCAAGTCTTTTTGATAGCTACTGCTGGTATGGTGATTATAGGTGTTAAGAGGTAGTCAAAAATATGATTTAACAATTACTGAAGTAGAACAATACACTTTCTAACACTTCTTCAGGATACTACACCATAACCTGGGTGAATGAAAACATTTATAGGCGAACAATTCATCGATTTTTTCCCCGGCTGGGTTTGAATGAAAAACGGATTGATAATCATTAGCTCTGTGTCACGTGAGTTTCTCATTTTAAATGACAGAGTAAAGAAAGAAAAGAAAAGAAAAGAAGAAGAAGCGCACTTACCCTATCAAAACTCTTTCAGTACTCTGTCTGTCCGTGTCGGGTAGGCTGGGGTCAGTTGGGTTGGCCTGTTTAATAGATCTGTAGTCCTGTTGCTCCTCACGGGTGTGAGTGTTCAGCTCTCTCTCAAAGCACCGAATGAGAGAATGCTCGCGCTCAACTCTTCCATGCGCTACTATGGAGGAAGTTGAGTGAGTCACAAGCTCCCGCCCCAGTGGATGAAAACGGTCTTCCCTCTTTCCTGAAGGAAGTTTCAGTAAATTGTCTTTATATTGAGGCAGTCTGCATTGTTATCTGCCCGACATGTTGTTTGCAGTTAGCTTAGGGCGCAAGAGAGCGTCTGTCTGTAGTAAATGAAAGTAGCTCAAATACTTACCTGTTACTTGACACCCACATCTGAGGGGGATGAATCGTCATGACAATGAACAACTTTTTTCTCTCCGAAGCCGTACTGCTCATGGGGGATGGAGCATATTTTAGAACAGGTTAATAAAACAGAGCTGAAATTATTTGTTTTGTCAAAATCAGACTAACCATTATAGAGAACCGAACAGGTATGCTAAGTATTCAAAAGGTTCAAATGTCTCGTTCAGTGGATTCAGTGTTATAGTTTTCAAATTCAAACATTCTGTATGGTCAAATCTTAGCTTAAAGGTTTAGATCACGGGTTGATTTTTAACTTCACATACATTTAAACTGTCTTGGAAAAGTTCATCATTTATTTGCTACTTTTCAAATGCCATAGATTTTGTTTCACCATATGAAAATCCTTGATAAAAATGTGAATTATGACATATTTAAAAGTGTAATTAGCCTATCTATTATACATGATATTCATTATTTGAAAATGTTTTCTAGCATTTTTATAGGCTACGCTATGATGAATGTGGTGTAAAAATATGAAACAAGTGTGAAAATATGATTTAATATTTTGGATACTAGCTACAAAAATTACCCCTTTATTCCAAAAATATTTAAAATATCACTTTTACAAAATGCTGTTAAGGACATGACTGTGTTTAATAGTAAAATCAGTTGTGATGGAAATGAAAAAGTGGTGGAAATGTTCATGACTTTCAGAAATAATGACCATATAAAAAACTGTGATGCATGTACTGGAGTGGGCTACCTCTTGTGAAAAATTATTTAAAACACTTTTGTCTCACTCTGTATTAATGGATGAACAAATTATTGCCACGTGATATTTACAAGAGTTTTCTATGGAAACACTTCATCCACTTAACTGCTATTTCATAACAAAGAGGTAAGTTTTGCTTTGATATTCATTTTCACTTTGTATTCATGTTTGTAATGTAATACTTGGATGACGATACAGTATAAAGAACCTCTTGCAAGATTAAAGAAAGTGCCTTTGTCTTTGTAATAACTTAGGCAACCACAGAAAACACTGAGCAATTGTTGTAAATTAAATTATGAAATTTGTGTCCAGCCATATCAGAGATTATATTACTGAAACTAAATTAGTTATCTTCAGTTGACTTGTATGATTTGCTAACAATAAATAGACTCAGTGATTGCCTCAGAACAGGGTATTATACCCTCTTGTACAACTTTACTAAAGAGTTCATATGTAATTGAAATTCATTAAATTAGCAAGAAAGAGACCTCATGTTTTTCTCTTTTCTCAGTGTCTGTTCCTCTGCGTCAGGACTGTAATGCCATTGGGGTTTTATTGCCACTCTTTAATGGTTTAAAAGAAAGGTTTATCAAATTACACCAAATTAAATCAAGTGTAAATTGTGAAATACCTCTATTATATCTGTTTATGATTAACATTCCTCTTATCCCTGAAAAAAGGAGACAGTTGTGTCCTTACCTGTCATATCATACCTTTAGATTTCTTTTAAGACCCTAAAATATTTTTTGTTGACATTTTTTACTGCCAGCTCAAACTGGATAATGTAAATAGTGATGACTGTTAATTGTCCCATATCCACTCTTTACAGGGTTTTGTGGTCGAATTTTGAGAGTGAGAACCAAACATTCAAGAGAGGCCTCTTCCTGGAAGGATCTGTGTTCAGGCGGTGTTGTTAACATCCTTGGTAAAACCTGAAATTATAAGTTTTAAATCTCTTAAATGGTTTCCTATGTTTCAATGAATACTCCTCAAAAAACATTTCCCGCTGACACAGAACATGGAGTAAAACAAATAAGATTTCCCACAATCCAGACTACCCGCTATATACAATTTGTACAAATGGAATCAAGCAAACTACACATCTATTAATTGAATATGACCTAAAAAATTAGATGAAACCTGAGTTATGAACTACAATAGTGTAATTCACATGAGAGCTCCTCTTGAATTGTATTAATCTCGCCCTCTGTGTATAGAAACTTTACATTGGTTAGGAGCGACATTCCAAGGTCTTGAGCTCAGCTACTGGCCAGTAACGTTATGTCATTTGTGTGATTTTTAAAGGCCTATATTAAAAACCAACCAGTAATATATCTGTCAAGCAAGGGCATTCCAAAAACTCAGAGCTATCATAAACCTATAACCCCTTGTCCTGCCCATTTGACATTCTGCCCTCTCTTAAACACAGGTTTGGATACTAGCTGTTCCCTAAAGATTTTTGTTTTTGTTAAGAAACATATATAATCCAATTAAAATGCAGTTAGGGAAAGGCTTTAAATCTCATGTTTTTGTTTTACATGCTATATTGTGGTTCAGTTTCTGTAGGAAAAGTCTGTCGGGTCACTTGGTTTTGTATGACTTGCATAAAGAAGTTGAAAGCCCAGAAACCCTGGGTCAATCAAGGCTATGACATCATATGGAAAAAGTGACCCCATGAAGGGTTTCTTTCTCAGCAAAGAATCTGCATGATTTGCAAATCTCACACATTTGACTTTTTTCAATCATGAAAGAGGAAATAGAGGATAAAAATGTCATATGAGGTAATATGTGTTTGTAGTTGTTGCACAGTAAAAAAATAAAAAAAATAAAAAAGATTAAATTACTTCAGTGTTCCATGAGGTTCCTTATACTGAAAAATGTGTTTCATTTTGTAAGTTCCTCTGTACCTGTACAGTGCCTTATGAGTTA